>PVKS010000956.1:0-46421 GCA_004027875.1 Aplodontia rufa
GGGGGGTCCAGGGCGCACAAGGGAGCCGAGGCGCGCGAAGCGTGGACGGGCGGGGGTTGCGGGCACGCGAAGGCATGGACTAGAGAGGGGGTCGCGGGCGCACGGGGAGCGTTGGGGCCGGGGCCCCGTGGCGCGCGCAGGGTTGGGGGCACGGGGTGCACGCGGCGGCGAGGGCGCCGGGAGGCTCTGACAGCGGAGGGCGCGGCGCCGGAGGCCGGCTCCGTACCTGCGCGGGGGGCTGCGGGAACCGAGCGGCGTGCGAGACGAGGCGGTGCGGCGGGCGCCGGCCACACAGGCCGCGCTCCACGCACGGGCTCGACGCGCCCGGGCCGCGGCGGAACAAAACCGCGATGACGCCCCGCCCCCTCCGGCAGCCCTCATTGGCCGCCGCCGCCGGAGCCGTCAGCCGCCGCCGCTCCGTCCCCTCCACCGCGCCGGTGGGCGGGGAGACGCCGACGCGGAGTGGGCGGGGCCTCCAGGGCGCGCGGGGCCAGGGAAGACGGGCGGGGCGCCGGGGGCGTGGCATGGAGCGGTGGCTCCGGGATCTGCAGCCGGGATCCGCGACCGGGCGCCTGGGCGGGTCGGGTTTTGTTTTGAGCATAGAGGGCCAGGATTTATTCGTGAGAAAGAGGCAGAGCTCCCGCAGGACCAGCGGGATCTATCAAGGGTGGCCCAGAGAGACAGTGAGACAGAAGATCAATTTTATTTAGTTTCCATCTGGCCTTTGTTTCCCCCACACTTAGTTGTGTATGTGGTGCTGGGATTTGAACCCGGGTCTTTGTGCATGCCAGGCAAGCGCTCCAACTGGGCCACCACTCCCGCCCCCAGGACTTTTAGATAAGACACAGGGGGTAAGACTGCCATGTCTGACTACATCCCATCTTTTTCCAGGGCTGGGGAACTGACCGCATTAAGTCTCAGTGCATCTGACCAGACATGCACAGGCAACAGGCAGAAATGGAGAGAGGGCCCTGGGAAGAGGACCACCTGCACAGACAGCAGTGCTGCACCGACCCACCCACTGCAGGACCCAGGCAGGAGGCTATGGTAGGCAGCTGGTGCAGGCGCTCCAACTTCACTGCAGCGTTGGCAGCACACACCTGTGGTCCAGAAGGCCTAGGCAGGAGGATCACTTGGGCCCCAGGAGTCTGAGCAACCACAGCAAGACCCCGTTTCAAAAAAAATAAAAAGATGTTGGCAGGATACCACTAGAGGCTTCACTTCGAGGTAGAATACAAGTCATCACTATTTTCCCTGTCTTTTGTCTGTAATAAATTTTAACAAGAAAAGCATGCACTTCCATGTAATGACAACAACCTGGGGGACAGGAGATGCCCAACGTGCGTGCTCCACAGGGAAAGGTGGAAGCCCACTGGACAGCCAGGCAAGACCGAGGGTGGATGCCAACCCTAAAGAGACAGTCACGCCGGTGACCAGGAGAGCCAAACATAGCAGGGAAAGTCAGGTCCTCAGGGTGTGATGGGGACACCACTTGCGACAGGGAGAGCATCCCCCTACCTAGGACCCACCCTTGGCACTGGCCAGTGAAGCAAAGGTGTGTCCAGACCCCACAGCCAAACAACCAGGATCCAGTAAATCCCCTGCAGAAGCTGGAACCCCATGCGCACAGCCCTGGGCACCAGCTGCTGCAGCCACACCCTGGCACCCCTGCTTGGGAGGACAGTGGGCGGCAGGAGCTCACTACTGGAGCAGGACAGGTGACAGAACACAGAAAGACCCTGGAAGCCTGAACTGTGTTAGAATGGCTTTTAATTATCACTTTAACAAAAAGAGGAAAGAGCTGGAGCAGTGGCTCAGCAGTTACAGCGCTTGCCTGGCATGCACAAGTACACAGGTTTGAACCCCAGCACCATGAACACAACAAAGTGTCAGAGCAATAAAAACCACATAAAAAATTAAATAAAGTTGATTCTCTATTTCTCTCTTTCTCACTGTCCCTCTTTCTTACAAAAAAAAAAAAAAAAAAGAAAAGAAAAGAAAAGGAAAACCCTGGGCGTGGTGGTGCATGCATGTAATCCAGCAGCATTGGAGGCTGAGGCGAGAGGATCACAAATTCAAGGCCAGCCTCAGCAACTTAGTAAGGAAGGCCCTAAGCAACTAAGTGAGACCCTGTCTCAAAATTCAAAAATGATTATAGGGGCTGGAGCAGTGGCTCAGCAGCTCCAGCACTTGCCTGGCGTGCAGAAGGATGAGGGTTTGAACTCCACCATCCCAGGTACACAACAAAGTGTCAGAACAAAGAAAGCCATATGATAAACTAAATAAAATTCTTTCTTTCACTGTCCCTCTCTCTTAAAAAAAAAAAAAATAAGCGCTGGAGCGGTATTACGGCACTTGCCTGGCATGTGCAGGGACGTGAGTTCAAACCCCAGCACCACGTACACAATGAAGTATTGGAGCAACAAAGGCCACATGAAAAACTAAATAAAAGTTGATTCTTTCTCTCTCACTGTTCCTCTCTCTTTAAAAAAAAAAAAAAAGATACTAATAAAAGGGCTGGGGTGTGGCTCAGCAGTGGAGCACTGTACCCTCAGTCCACTGAGTCAAATAAGAATCCAGGATGACAATAATTCAACAAATAGGCAATAAGGGATGCTTTCCTGAGAGAGCAGTCAGCCAGGCACCCCACACTGGAGCAGACCAGGAGAGTCACACGAGTTGTGATGATCCGCGCCATGTTCATACAGCCAGACTGTCCCATCAGGCCTGTCTGGACGTTGCTGTGAAGGTATTTTTCAGATGAGACCAACCTTTTAGATCAGTACTTTGCTGAAAGCACAATGTGGGTGGGCCTTGCCCAATCAGTTGGAGGATTAAAAACAAAAACTCACCTCCCCCAGGAAGAAGGAAATCTGGCAGCACATGCCTTTCAGACTCGAGGATGATGCCAGCCAGCCTTCCCCAGGCCTCCAGCCTGCAGCCTTCTGTCTACGAGTCCAGAGGGAGGGGTCTTGGGGCTGTCTCCAGAGAGCCCTAACAGGTGCAGAGGCTGGCGATGGTGGTCAGCGTGCTGGTACAGTCTCAAGGCACCCCCCGAAGGGGCTTCTGCAGCCTCCCATGGGGAACACAGGGTCAGCGCCTTCTGCAGATCAGCGGTGCCCAGTCACCAAGTGCCTCCCAGGGGATGTGCAGAGGCCACCTCCACCCTGCGTCTCATGGGGGAGAGGTGGGACCAACACACTCTTCACAGGCCTACCGAGTCAGTGCAGCCAGCCCAGGACAAGGGTCCTGGAGAGGTGTGGTGCTGCTGGCCCCACCACCCTCTGAGCTCCATGCTTGTGCTTCTTCCTCTGCCGAGGTCCCAGCTGTCCTGTCTGCAGGCCCTGGTGTGAGCCCGGTGACTCCTACAGCGTCCCAGCAAGCAGCAGGTGGCTGGCATCACACCATGAGGCCTGCCCAGTCCTCCAGGAAGCCTTCCATCAGGAAATGGAACTTCAAGAGCCAGACCTGGTAAGAGCCCATGTGACCACACTGGTCACTGTCTCTGGCTTCTCAGCCAAAGCAGAGGGACAGTCTCTCTCCCTGACAACTGCTGATCCATTCTCCACTTCCAGTTCTGTCCTTTCAACTATGTTTTAGAAAAGAATCCAGAGCCAGGCACAGTCCCCAGGAAGGACCTCCCACCTGGCTCTTCCTGCTAGGCTCATGGCCTCCCCACAGTGCCACCACAGGGCAACACCTGGCCATAGCAACCATAGTAGTGGGCAGGACGTGCCCTCCCCCCACCCCACCCTCCCTGCCTTTCCACGTGGACCCTGCACTGGTCCTGCCCGAAGCTAGGAGTCTTCCTAGGAGTCTGCTGTCACTGCATGACTCACGGGGCCCTGGTGGAGAATAGGCCTGGCCCCTTTCCTTTTATTTCCATCTCTCTAGTGTTTTGTTCTGCGATGCTGGGGACTGGACCCAGGTGCAGTGCCACTGAGCACACCCCAGCACGCGGGGCTATGTGGTTTCCAGCCCACAGATCTCACCTGTGCTTGAGATTCACTCCTGAGCACAAGTGGCTGCTGTCCTTGTGACTGGCCCAGCCAGCTCTGTCCTTTGAGGGCTCTTTTGGGCACTCACACTGCCTGTAGACACAGGACCCTGCTCCTTACCCCCTGAACAGAAATCGGTGGTGACTTTGTCATTTCTTTTCGGCACTACTCCTGAGCTCCATCACTAGCCCTTTGAGACAGGGTCTAAGTTGCTGAGGCTGTCCTCGATGCTGTGATCCTCCTGCCTCAGCCTCCCAGTTGCTGGGATTACAGGGACCACCATACCCACACTTCTAGTTCAGGAAAGCAGTTCTGGCTTCCTCAGCTTCTGTCCTCTGGCTCTGCCCTGGCCTGCCTTCCTCCTGCTTGGTTCCACCTGCAGGGCCTCCTCTGTGTGACCTGTCCCAGTGGAACCCTGGTGTTCTACTTGGGGTGTGGGCTCCAGCCCCTCCAGGATGCTGGGGCCTGGTGTCACCATCTTGCCTCCGGCACCTGAGGGGATAACACTGGCAAGGCCAGTCTGGGCATCCAAATGCCTTTCCACCCGGGCCTGGTGCTATCCGCCAGCAGCTGGCCTCAAGTGTGGGACCGTGAGAGGAGTGGGCAGAGTATCCGTGGGAGTCCTCCAGCCTGTCCAAGGCTGACCCTCCCTGGCTCCAGATGAGGTGGCAGAGAAGCCCACAAACCCTGGGGAGCCCAGGCTGCTGTCCCCCTGCCCCCGCAAGGTCCTTGTGGGGGCAAGACTGCCAGCTGCCCCTCCCAAGGCAGTGACCAGACATGGGACTTCAGCATGGACCCCGTCTTGCCAGCGCTGGCTCCTGCCCCTGATCACTGTCCCATGACAGCCCTGGCCACACGTAGAAGGGACTGCTGCCCTCCAAGGCCACCCCATGCTGAGGTGCTGAGCTGCACAACAACAGATGGCCATCAGGGCTCCTGCCACCTGCCACACCATGGTGACCCTGCCTAGGCCTCCACAAGTGGCCACCCTGCCTCCAGGATCCAGTTCTACATTCTCCCCACGGAGAACGGCCAGCACTCAAATGGTCACCAACCTGGCACCCAGGCCACAAGCAAGGCTGGTGGGGGTACAGGGGGAGCAGAACCCAGGACACCACTGGACACTGTGGGGGCCTGGCACCTACTGGTGCTACTGTTGCATTCCCTCCTGGGACCTCCCTCACCTGCCCCTCAGTGAGGTGAGTGATCGAGCGCCTAACAGAGCTTCTCAGGGGTCACAAGAGGGCCCTCACAGTGACAGCAGGTGCCCTTTTCCAGCCACACCAAGGGCACCCACTCTCCTGTGCCCATTTCACAGACAGATGAGACACCCCTACACAGCCAGAGGAGCAGGACTGGAAGGCGTGGCCTCCAGGAGTGGCTACCCTGGGCCCACCTCACTGAGGCCCCCTGGCAGGCCGGGTAGCAGGTGCATGGACCCTTCTGCCAGTGCTCTGGGCTGACATAGGGATGCTCTGATTCCCACACTAACACCAAGGGAGGATTTCTCATGGAAGCTTTAGATGCATTTCTGGGAGTGTGGCCTTTATGAAATGTCTTAGGTCGATTAACGTCTGCATGTTAAAGGCAAAAAGGAAAAGGAAAAAGGGAACCGGGTGTGGTGACACACCTGTAATCCCCGCGGCAGGAGGATCCAAGTTCAAAGCCAGCCTCAGCAGCTCAGTGAAGCCCGGCACTATCAGGCCTACCCAGCAGGGGAACAAAACCCTGAAGCCATCAGCTCACCAGAGGAGCTGGCCACTGGCTGCAGACCGGCCAGGTGGCTGACAACCAGATGCTGGCCTGCAGCCACCTGCTAAGGCCCGCACGGAAAGTACTAAATTACGCTCACAGAAGGAAGAGGCAGGAGCTGAAGACTGAGTTCCTTGGTGCTCTAGAGCCTTCCGAGAATTTAAGAGTAAAGCGAGGGCTGGAGCGGGGGCTCAGCAGTTTCAGCACTTGCCTGGCAAACACGGGGACCCGGGTTCAAACCCCAGCACCACGCACACAACTGAGTGTTAGAGCAATGAAGGCCACGTGAAAAACTCAATAAAGTTGCTTCTCTTTCTCTCACTGTCCCTCTCTTTAAAAAAAAAAAAAAAAGAGTAAAGCGAAAGCCAGGAGCCAGGGACTTGTAAACTGAGTCCCTGCTGTGCACCTTGCTCGCGGCCTCCCTGGCTGCCCAGCCCACGCTGCCACCCCACCCCGGCTTCCTCTATTGCCCAGCTGCCTCACCCTGGTGAGATCATCACTACCCACCAAGACCTCCAAGCTCCTTCTGTTCACAGCAGCAGCCAAGGCCAGGATGCAGCACCAGGAGCTACTTCCCAAGGAAGGCTCCCAGGCCTGAGCACCTGTTCCTCCCACATACCCCAAGCACGCAGGAGATGCCCTGCAGCTGCTAGTCCACAGCACACCCACCAGACCCTCCAGGCTCCAGGACCCACCCTCAGCACTTGTGCATGCAGCTGGGGTCTCCTGCCAGCAGGATCTGGAGGGTCCAAAGGCTGTCTCCACCTCTCACTGCCCACCCCATCCAGCCTACCCAGTGTTTCCACCACTCTAGGCCCTCTTTGTGAGGCCTCTGGGTTTTACTGGCATTCGGTAGACAACAGCCACGTCCAGGGCTCTTCCAGATGAGCCCTTCTGGATCCCACACTTTTGCTGAGGGACAAGCTAGTGAGTTTTCTCAAGGACTTCACAGCCACATCCTCAGCTTAGGCATGGACATCATTCTGGCTGCTCTCCAGACTGTGATCTTCAGTTGGAAGCCATTTATTTAACTTCATCTTTGCCATCAGACAGCTGAGGATATTCAAGACCACAGGCAGAGTTCAGCAGTCCTGTAGCTTACCAATATTCGCATTCTCACCCAGGCAGGCAGCAGGAGCCAGGAGGTGGTGGTAAGCAGCCCAGAGCGCTGTCCTCAGAACAGGTGGGAGCCTGCACCTCCGCCTCCATGACCACTAGTGGCCCTCCCGGCCTGTTTCAGGATTCCAATTCCACTGCAGCCAGCACAGCACGCTCCCACCTCAGGGCCGTGGCACCCTGTGGACAGCTCAGCTGCACCTTTACCAGGATCCTTTCAGGCAGGCTGTGCCCAACCTGTGCGCAGGACGCCACCAGCGCTCCATGCAGGTCAAGACCCTCATCGGCCGGGTGTCACACCAGCACCTCAGCGATGTTGAGGCCTGCTCAAGTCCATCGCGGCAGGAGCCAAGCAGCAGCAAGCACCATACATAGCTTCAAGGACTTTCTCCTTTTTATTTTTGCAACAACATTCCATACAAAAGCAATGGAAACAGCAGCGTAACACGACGTTCAGTGCCCATCTGTACACATTATCATTACAGCGACTCACAAGGTGAAGTGACCAACCATAAAGGTCCCAGATCCCTCCGCTGCCTCAACTCTGAGTGCCATCAGTGAAGACTCCACCTAGTGCTATGTACAAGTACCAAATTAGGACTTCTACCTCACGTTCATTTAACATCTTTGCCTGTTCAAAACTGTATGAGAAGAGAAAAACCTACTTGGACTTATTGATAAAAGGCCAGAATATACATTCCCACAAAATTATCAGGTGTCTGACACTAAAACTACTTTATCAGATACCCGTAAAGAGAGCCGACTCCACACCACCCTGCGCACACACGGTCACACTCACGCCAGCCCATCAGCCGAGCGTGGTGCCTGCAAGGTGAGGCTGCCTGGGGGAACAGTCGGTGTGCAGTGGCGAGTGACTTGTGGCTACATCGCGCACTGGGTTGGTGGCTGGAATGCTTCCTGTTCCATCTCCCTTGGTTCAGCGCCATTTACAATTAAAACATGCAAAACACTCACTATTCATAAAATCAATGTTTCTTAAGAAAACAAGTCAAGAATAGCAACTCATCCTGCCATCAGGAACTGCTGACAGAGCCCACCAGCTGCAAGTGCAGGAGGCAGGCTTGCTCGCCTGGCGGACTCGCTGCTCCTCCGGGTGGCTGTCGGGCGGCACGGTTAGCTCATGGCTGAGAAGTCTCTCAAGGGCTCAGTTAAGCAAGCTTCCAAATCGAACTCGTCCTCCACTTGGCAGTGCACATGTCTGACTTTGGTGGGCGTGACAGAGTACACGTCCTAGAAGACACAAGCTCAGGTCACATCTGTCCACCAGGGACACGGGCTTGCTGAGGGATGGAGCTTTAATTTCTACCCATACCCAGTTACCCCTGCACCAATTAACCAATCAGTGGACCCCGTGACACCAAGCCACAGCTGCCCCAGCTTACAGGAGCTGCTGTGAGGACAGCTGCCAGACGTACCTACCCGTGACCATCCATGACCATGAGGCAGAACCACATCCCACTGGCCAAGCCCACCCGCAGCCTACAATGCTCTACACCCACAGCCGCTGGTGCACCCCAAGCGGCTCAACACAGAAGGCGGACACACACTGGGCACAGGGAACTTGAAGCGGCTGCAAGGACACAGGGTGGGAATTGACAGCGTTGACAGCTTTACAAAACATGCTTTCATACGTGTGTGTGTGCGTGTAAACATGTATGTGTTCTTTCTGTTTTTTGGTGGTGCTGGGGATCAGACCCAGGGCCTCCCACATGCTAGGCACATGTTATACCACTGAAATGCATCCCCTTTCAATTAAATCACCACCCCCTTTTCTTGGTACTGGGGTATCTATCACTGAGCCACATCCTTGGCCCTTTCTATTCTGAGATAGGGTTCTCATTGTTTAGGGCTTTAAGTTGCTGAGGCTAGCCTTGAAATTGCAATCCTCTTGCCTCAGCCTCCCAAGTTGCTGGGATTTAGAGGCATGGATTTCTTTCCTTTTCCACTGAAAAAAAAAAAAAAAAAAAAAAAATTTTTTTTTTTTTTTTTTTGAAGAAAAAATCTAATTGAAAGGTCATACATTCAAATGTTAGAATTTACAAATTACGGGCTGGAACAGTGGCTTAGCAGTTTCGGCGCTTGCCTTGCATGCGCAGGGATGCAGGTTCGAACCCCAGCACCGTGTACACAGTTAAATTTAAGAGCAACAAAGTCATGTAAAAAACTAAATAAAACTGATTTTCTCTCTCTCCCCCCTCACTGTCCCTCTTTCTTTAAAAAGAAAAAAAAATTACAAATTAAACTAGTTTGAAACCCAATGTTTGTATCAAAACCAAGGCTTTACTATTAATATTCAAAGTTTTCTATGTTTAAATGGGAAAACCTGATACCACCTGAATCATGTTATAAACTTAATACCTCCAATAACCAAAATACACACCCACTTAGTGTATTCCTTGTCAAAAGAATTCAACTTGATCTAATCTTCAAAGCAACAACCCAACAACTCCAAAGTGACAGACATTCTGTTCTACAGAAACAAGTCGAAATGCCTCATTAGGGCCATATTTCTGGGGAGACAAAAGGGGTCTCTGGTGACCAAGCTTCACCTCCTCCACGGCTGGCAGAACAGACGTGCTTGTCGGGGGGCAGGGGGAGCACAGCTACATCCACAGAACCACAGCCCCAACCCCTGCTCCCCCACACCCCACCCAGGAGGCCCCAGAGCTGCTCAACTGCAGGCTGTCACTTCCCTACACTCCCTGGCTCCCCCTGCTCAGTCTGCACAGGAGACTCAGCCACTCCTGACATTTGCTGTGGCCGGTGGCACACCAAAATGTTTTTTTCTTTTTTTCTTGGAACTGGGGATTGAATCCAGGGTACTGTACCACTGAGCCACAGCCCCAACCATTCTTAATTTGAGAAACTAAATTGCCAAGGGCTAGCCTCACAACTTCCCATCCCCCTGCCTCAACCACCCAAGCAGCTGGGATCACTAGTCCTGGCCACCCCATCTGCCTGTTACTGGTTGTTAAGCCAGGACCAGGGTTACACTCTTCACACTAAGGATACCCACCTGTGGAGATCTTTCCTTCTAGTCCTATGTGCAAACATATCCACGAAAGTGGACGCAACAGAACAGCCTTCCAAAATTCATTTAGTTAAATATCCCTTTTGAATTTACCTTGACAACTTTTCCATGGATTAAAATCTTTTAAAAACGAGATCTAAACCATGTGTGGTGGCTTTCTGCCTGTAATCCCAAAGACTTGGAAGGCTGAAGCAGGAGGATAGCAATTCAAGACCAGCCTCAGCACCTTAGCAAGGCCCTAAGCCATTTAGTGAAACACTGTCTCAAAAATAATAAAAAGAGATGAAGGCTAAGAACATGGCTCAGTGGGAAAACACCCCTGGGTCAAAACTCATCACCTGAGATGCACGTTCCGTTTGCATCTGCAAAGCCCCCAAAGGCCCCATGTGGAAGGTCTGGGCCCCAGTGCAGAAATGTGCATCAGACCAATCCGTTGACAACTCCTACTGTGACCGCATTATTGGGAGGTGGGGCCTGACTGGAGGAAGGGTTTACCTTGTTGGAGGCCCGTCCTCGCTCTCTCCCCCAAGTTCTGCTTTCCTGACGCCAGGAGCCTCAGCTTTCTACCACCTTCTCCGCTGCCTCTGACCCACAGCACGCAACCAGCCTAACAAAGGCCTGGCCCCTCTGAACCAAGAGCCAAAGCAAACGGCCAGTGTCCCTCAGGTGTCTCGTCACAGCAACTAGTCTAGCACGAGTGCACTCCACAAGAGAGGGACATCATCTTGCTACTCCTTTACTGGACACCTGTGCCACCTACGTGTCACGACCAGACGATGTGGTGCAAGGTGGGGTGACACAGGCGGGCCGAAAAGGCCACTGCGCCACGTGGACGTACACAGAGCACAAATAGTTGCCGTGCGTTTTCACTTAAGATGCTGGGTTTCTCCTGTCCACTACGCACAGCAGGAAACTTGTGTTCCCAGTCATGAGCAGCAGATGGCCCTCGCTAGCCCTTACCCAGCACAAGCCAGACGCCACCTGTGCATGCTCAAGGGGCTGCCAAGGTTCAGAGGGCAGCGGGTTTCATCAGCAGAATGACCCCAAGCCAGAGCTCTACCTCAGGACCAATCTGACATTTCAACAATAGAAACCTCAGCTCTAAGTTCAGCCCACAACTCATCCGAACCATTGAGACTGAAAGATGCAACTAAAGAGTACTTACAAAGTTATCCTGGGAGCTCGTCTGGGACTCAGAGCTGCTTTCTGTGGACTCGGTCTCCATTTCCCCTAGGTCTACAGGGTGTCTGTGAAATGAAATCCAACAGGCACATCAGTCACCAGGTTAACGGCCAGGACAGGCTGGGGACAGTGGCACAGCCTGCAATCCCAGCTACTTGGGAGGCTGAGACAAAAGAATCATTAAGCAGAAGGCCAGCCTCAGTAACTTAGTGAGAACCTGTCTTAAAATTTTTTAAAAAAGAGGGGGAGGCACGCTGGAGCAGTGGCTCAGTGGATACAGCACTTGCCTAGCACACATGAGGACACAGGTTCAAAACCCAGCACCACATAGACAATGAAAAACCAGATGAAAAGCTAAGTAAATTGCTTCTATCTTTAAAAAGAAGGGGGGGGCAGGGTTGGGGATTTAGCTCTGTGGCAGAGTGCTTGCCTAGCACACGCAACTCCCAGAGTTTGATCCTCAGCCCTGGAAAAAAAAAAGCGGGGAGAGGTGGCTCAGCGGTTACGGCGCTTGCCTTGCATCTGCAAGTACGCGGGTTCAAACCCCAGCACCACATACACAATGAAGTGTCTGAGAAACAAAAGTCCATGACAAACTGGATAAAAAAAAAAAAAAAAAAATCAATTCTTTCTCTCTGTCCCTCTTTCTTAAAAAAAAAAAGGGGGGGGGAGGGACTGTGGATATGGATTGGTGGTAGAGTGCCCTTAATTCAATCCCACTACCAGAAGGGCAACAGAAATACAAATAACCCTAGCACTTCACCACACAGGCCTGGACTTACTAAGCACGAATCTAACCCAGCAGGCAAACTCCTCCCCACAGTCCACAACTGGGGGGTGCCAAGCCGTCACCATCCCCATGCCCATCAGAGAAACATACATGTCCTGCAGATCACACCCTTCCTCAGCAGGAGGATCCCAGAAGTGCAGAGCCACCTTCCAGAGTTTGATTTGCTGGTCCCACGACCGCCGACTGTACTTCTTAAATTTGTTGGGGGTCTTGGGATGGATGCCAGGTTGTCGAAGGTGCCTGCAAGAGAGAGCAAGGTCACCTGAGCACAGGCCACTCGTGTTTCCAACACTAGGCTGACCAGACTTTGAAGCTAGCACTGTGCGTCTGCAAAAGGAGCAAGGCATGAAGAGCACAAGTCCCGAGTCTGCTGCTCGCTGCAGTTTTCAGAAGTAAACGTCCGTGTGAGGCTACCAAAGACTTCATGAAAATTCAGCAGCTTTCTCTGTATCCATCTGTCTAATTGAGAAAGGACAGGCGAGGATGTGCTCCCCAAAAGAAAGGCTGAAGCCACGTTCTTCTCCAGTTAGAGCTTTACAATCTTTAACAAACATCACTTCCCCCACTGTGTATTTTACCAACTGTGGCCAGGTGTAGTGACGCACACCTACAATCCCAGCAGCTCAGAAGGCTGAGGCAGAAGGATCTCAAGTTCAACAGCCAGCCTCAGCAACTTACCAAGGTCCTGTCTCAAAAAACTTAAAAAGAACTAGGGATGTGGCTCAGTGGTTAAGCACCTCTAGGTTCAATCCAGGGTACCAAAACTTAAACAAGAATAAAACCAAAAAATATCATTCAACTGTGTACCTGTAAGACTACTAAGACTCATGAGAACAAAATAATCCCTGACACTCCCTGACATCTGAAAATACGGAAAAAAAAACGTATTTTTTTTTTAGTACCAGGGATTGAACCCAGGAGCTCTTAAAAACTGCAGCTCTTCCTATAATTTGTTGAGAGAGGATCTTGCTAAGTTGCTGAAGCTGGCTTTGAACTTGCAATCCTCCTGCCTCAGCCTCCAGAGTTGTGCACCACCACGCCCAATCTATTCTCTGATTTGCACACAAGCTCCTTGAGTCCCCAGCAGGTGTGTCTAACCTAAGCAACTCCTCAGAAATGCAATGCCCTGGGCTGGTTCAAGATGTGCCAAGGAGACAAGGCTACCTGGGGACCTCTTTGATATAGCGATCATAGGCAATAGTGTTCTTCCCATAGTTGATCTGCTTCTGTCTCCGCATCAGGACACTTTCATCTGTCTCCACATCAGCTGGCACCACAGATGTTGACTCTTTTGAATCAGAACTGAAAACAGAAGAACCCCAGCATGTAGGATTATCATGCAAGCTGTGCTAAGGCTAAGAAAGTGCTGGGCATTCATCCTGTGTGTTTGATAAGATTTATGTTGTTTCTGCCAAGCTTGAAAGATGGGGATGCATAACCCACTACCCCCATTTTAGACCCCCCCTTTGAAGATAGTAACTCCCTCATCTGTGTATGCCCACCTCTTTCCAAGGACCCCTTCCGGTACCCACCTATCCTCTTCCGGTGAACTCTGCTGAACCACGGACCCTCACCCCAACTCTCTCCCAGTCCCCACCTACTCCCTCTCTGTACCTGCCTCCACCTAATCACAGCCAATCATGTGGACTGTGCACCTGAGCTCCTCCAATTAGAGCAAAGGGCAGTATTGCCTCAGGTCAGAATAAAAACCCCTCATTTCCTTGCTGGGGGCGCCTTTTTTTCCCACCCTTCGGCCAAGTAAACTTTCTGCCTTGCTCACCCATACCCAACCATGTGTTTGATTTCATTTTTAACGGTTCCCAACCATATATGTAATCCCAGCACCTGTGTATACTTGGGGATTTAGTACACAATAGGAACAATTAGCTCACGTCAACGGAAACAGAACAGGTGCTATCAGGACAATCTGCATCTCTCAGTCACAATTTTTTTCATTAAATTACAAAGAAGTGTTTACACAGCACATACCTCCCTGAGGATGACTTCCTCTCTCTTCCAAAGTCATTTATGAGGAGTTTTCTTTTATATCTGGGGGGAGGAAAGGCCATTTCTTTAAAGGTACAAAAGCAAGCAATGCTTCTAGAGCTAATCGTCACCAGGAATGAAGAAGCCTTCTTCCTGGGCTGCGAGTGTGTGTTTCTTTCATGCAAAACTTTCCTCAATATCATCTCATAAAATAAAGGTCATCTGCCAAGATCACAGTCAGCTTGGAGCAAGCCAGTGTTGAAAACTGCCCTTATCCTCTATCACACAAAGGCTCTCCAGGACCAAAGGAAAATCCCCAACAGCATCACCAGCAAGATCCAAACCTCAGTGCCAAAAGGCAGGCCAATGCACCCCACCTCACTGTGCCACCAGGACACTTCCTCCTAGTGCAGCCTTTTAATTTTAATTTTAAAACACCTTTATTTATTTTTCAGGCAGTGCAAAGGATTGAACCCAGCGCCTCACATGTGCTAAGCACGCACTCTGCCACTGAGCTATGACCCAAGCCCTTGATTCAAGGTGCTTTTAACTAATGAACCTCTAACTTGGCCAGGTGTTGGCTGGATGATATGTGACCTAGGAAGGCGTGATAATGGAATCAAGGGAACTCAAACAATGGTTAAGGGTGCTTCATCTGAATAATAATGAGTCAAAGAAGAGAACCCCAAGCCAGGGACTCTCACTGCACTCTGGCATTTCTGAGCCATTACCCAAGTCTGGCCCCAATCAAGAGCACAGTTCCTCACCAGAGCAAGGCTGTTGCCCGTGAACATAGCTGGGCTGAGGCTCGATGGTGGTGCACTTGTCTAGCCTGTTCACAGTTCCCTTTCCAGTACTGCACACAAACAAGTGGAAGGATTTCCACTAAGACAATGGACCTCAAACTGGAAGCAGACTCATTTACAGGGCTTCTTACAAGATGGTGGGGCCCCAACCATCTGCAGACTCCCACGAGATGCTGACGTTAATGGTGTGGAAACCAGATTTTTGAGAACCACTGCTCTAAGACATACCTTGAATCGAGTATATGGTTCAAAAGCCACAGAAAACTTTACTAGTGGTGCAAAACATGTACCTTGCGATTTCTTTGTTGACTCTGGTCCTCATTTCGTCTTCTTCAACTGCACTAGCCCAGTCTGAACACCTGGAACGGGGCTTGGGGCCCTCAGGAGTGGTGAAGCTGCAATGAAACGGATGTGCGTGTAAGCCACAGCGTAGTTTTGCTTCCTTTCAGGGCACAGTCAGGCCCATTGGCAGCATGCCAAAAAACATGCCTCTGGAGCTGAATCAGATTCAAGAAAATCTCTGCTGTCACTGACTAGTTCGCTGGGTTTGGGCAATCCTCTTAAGGCCTTCCAGGGCTCCGTTATATGATTTCTGCCCACCCACCTTGTGCCAACACAGGCTGGATAACGGAAATACACCAGTAAGACATGTCAGCACTGAGGGCACCTGTGCAATTTGTTCTTGCAGCTGCAAAACGAGAAGCCATTTTTTTACAGGGGTTTTGTTGTTTTTTTTTACAAAGAGAAGGACAGTGAGTGAAAGACAGAATCAATTTTATTTAGTTCTTCATGAACTTTTGTTGCTCATTCACTTCACTGTGTACGTGGTGCTGGGGTTCAAACTCATGTACTCGAGCATGCAAGGCAAGTGCCGTAACAGCTGAGCCACCACTCCAGCCCCTTTAAGGTTTTATTAAAAAAAATTTAAAAAGCTTCATACAACATGCTTAGTGTACGCACAGAAACCAGCACACAGTAAGAACCAAGAAAAGGTCTGGAACGGTCACAGAGCTCATGTGGAATGCGTGAGGACACGGGTTCAAACCCCAGCACCATGTACACAACAAACAGTTGGAATGGAAGAGCAATGAAAGCCACATGAAAAACTAAACAGATTTATTTTTCTCACTGTCCCTCTCTTTAAAGAGAAAGAAAAAAAAAAGCAGCAGCAGCAAGCAAGTAGAGGGGCTGCTGTCTACCTTTCAGGCACATGTGATCCAGAACATTACACACAATTAAATCACAGAGGGAACATGGGTGCATTGGTGAGACCTGGCTGCACAGCCTAAAGTTCACACCCACAGTTCAATCAAACCCACCCCAAGAGCTGTTCTATCAAGGCTCAATGCCAAAAATTCTGACAGCCAAAACTGCTGACTTATCTGTTATTTATAGATTAGATGCAAACTCAGGTGTTTATTTTTCCTCCCCAAGTTTCTACAAAGACTACACATTTAACTTCAGCAACAGCAAACAAACAACCTCGTTTCTTATAACTGCAAACCAAAAGGCAAGCACTGAAAAATACAACTGCAAGAACAATCCCTTTATGTAATTATCTTCCCTCCTAGCCACACCACCTACAGAACCTTAAATTGGATTTTAAAAATGGTTGGAAGTCTGAAATTATATTAGGTAATACACAATCTAAACTGGCTCAACAGCTGTTGCAGACAGTCTACCAAAGGGAGGCCCCTTCCTGGTGTAGCAAGAGATCCAGCTCTGGGTCTCCAACCAAGACCAATCCCCTGCTGTTAAGAATAATTTAAAGGGGGGCTGGAGCAGTGGCTTGGTGGTTATGGAACTTGCCCAGCATGCGCAAGTACACGGGTTCAAACCCCAACACCCACATACACAACTATGTGTCAGAACAACGAAGGCCATGTGAAAAACTCAATAAAAGTTGATTCTCTCGCTCTCTCACTGTCCTCTCTTAAAAGAAAAAAATAGCTTAAAGGGTGTGCACAAGTGATCTTACACCACCTTTCATATTCTAGTACCTTTTGTGAAGCTAAAGCTCAAGTTTGTTTAAGAGGGATAGTGAGAGAAAAACAGCATCAATTTTAGTTTTTCATGCAGCCTTCGCTGCTCTGACCCTTCACTGTGTAAGTGGTTCTGGGGTTTGAACCCGTATCCTCACGCAATGCAGGCAAGCACCTTTACCGCCAACCCACCGCTCCAGCCCGTAAAGCCCATTTCTTAGAAGACAAGGCAGATTATGTTCACAAACTAACCTGTCCAGAAACAACAAACCTATTTTACACGCTGAGCTAATGTCTTCCCAAAGGACCCCTTCTTACGTGAAGACACAGGCATTACCACGGAGCAAAAACAGCAATGCAAAGGCCCAGGGACAGAAGCACTCCTGCCTCACTGGAGGTGTGGGGAGGCTGTGTTGCTGAACTATCTGCTAGAGGGTTGTGGTTCAGTTATCAAATGCCTTCTAAACACTGCAAAGACTTAAAGAAGGGTTTAGAGCTTGACCTCACCAAGGTAGGGCTCCCAACTCACTCCAGTAGCCCCGAGTCTGTACTGTGACTCACTGCATGGCTCAGCCTCCTCTAACCTAAACCTTATACCCTTTGCAGGACAGGTCCGCTCAGCCCCCACCCTCTTCACCTGGGCAAGCAGCCTCCTCATCAACTCAGGTGTCAAGCCTAAAGACAAGTCACCCTGACCTCTCCCTCTGGCCTCTAACCCATCAACAAGTCCTCTAGGTTCTGCCTCCAAAAAGGCACCCTGAACCAAGGGATCCCCCACCACCTTTGCTATTCCGTCTGGCCAGATCACCCCGTTCTTTTATAAAACTCACAGTCTTATCCCTGTCCTCTAGTCACCTCAACATGTGAGTCAACAAGGAATCCCTCAAGAAGCCTTCCCTCAATCCATCACCTGCTTAGTTTTTCTCCATACTCCTGGTTCCTCTGGATTATTTTGTTCCTCTAGCTGTCCCAGTACACCCTGACCTTCCCAGCAGTGTCAAATCCAAGTACACACTGTGACAACAGCTCACCAAATGGGAAGGGCGCCCCGGGTGCACCAAGACGGAAGAGATGGCTGACCTATAGCTTACACTTCGGTTTGCATTCTGGCTTTTACCTAACACCTATTACTTTGATGCAACATGTTTTATCAAAATTGGCTCCCTGAAGATAAAATAAAAAGGACTAGCTACACTAGATAGCTTTTAGTGAGAAATTCACAGATAGCCTCTTTATTAAAGCCCCCAGCATAATAAAAGGTTCACGAACAGACCAACTCTGGTTGAAACCAGTTCTACAGCTATCACAGAGAAGATACTTGCCGGCAGTCAGCAGATATAAAGGGAACGGAACCGCCCACCCGATTACCCAGCACCTCCGAACAGGGGGCAGAAAACGCGCCCTGCACCCAACCCCGAGTGCATTCCTGCGGGGGCCCACCTCTCGGGTCTGCGGTCGTCGGCCGGGCGCTGGCCCTCCTCTGCATCCTCCGGCTTCCTGCGCCTCCCGTCTGCTCTGCGCTTCCGTCCGAGGCTCCATCTAGTAGGGGAAGGCGAACTACGCAGACCAGAGACCGCGGTCAGCGGGCGGAGTCCCAGGGACACCCCTCCCCGCACACAGCCCGGCCCGGGGAGACGGAGACGCGGAGACGCAGACCCGCACGCCGCCCGGCCCGGCCACAGGGACACCCCGCCCCGCACACGGCCCGACCCCGGGAAGACACAGCCCCGCACACGACACGGCCCGGCCCCGGGGAAACGCAGCCCCGCATGCCATGCCATGCCGCGCCGCCCCGCCCGGCCCGGCCCGGCCCCGGGGAGAAGCAGCCCCGCACACCGCCCGGCCCCGGGAAAACGCAGCCCAGCACACCACACGACACGACACGACACTACCCGGCCCCGGGGAGACGCAGCCCCGCATGCCGCCCCGCTCGGCCCCGGGGAGACGCAGCCCCGCATGCCGCCCGGCCCCGGGACTCCCCTCCGCGGCCCGCTCACCTGGCGCCTCGGTCGCGGCGGCTCCCGTAGGCGGGCGGGCTTCGCGGCCGGCAGGCCATGGCAGCACGGACGGATGCGGAGTGCTCAGCGCCGGCGCGGACGGGCTCTGCGCGCGCCCCGCCCCCAACCGCCTTTTGTGCGCGCCGCCCCGCCCTCGGCGCTCCCGCGCGCGCGGGGCCGGACGAGACCACCACGTCCGCGCCGGCGGGGGAGAACCGCTCCGCGGCCCGCACCTTGCGAGCGCACGAGGCTTAGGCCCAGGCCGAGGCACCGGGTCAAGGCGGAAATGCAGGACCTCGCTGCCGGAAGCTGCCGCCCGCGGTGGCAGGTCCACGCCGCGGGCTCGGCTGAGGAGAGACCGAGGAACAAGTCGCTCCCCTCCGGCTTCCAGGCGGCCAGCTCCGCGGCTGCTCCGGCGCTGATTGGTTGCGCCTTCGCGGGCGGAAGGGTCTTGGCGGGAGATTTGACGCGCGCGCCTTGGCTGCACGGATGGGCGGGGCGACCTGCACGTCTTCTATTGGTTCAGCGGAGAGGGCGCTCTTCTGACTGCTACGGACCAAGCGGAGCGCCACTCTGATTGGCTTGGCCCAGGTGGAGGCGTGTCTCCGCGCTGGCGGGAACCCGGAAGGCACTGCAGTAGCCGAGCTTGGCTGGGCAGCAATCTGCCGCCGGAAGCTCTGGGATGTTTGGTCTGCGGCTTTAAACCATTAAAAGCTTTGGCGTTAGGCAGGCGTCGTGGTGCACGCCGTAATCCCAAACTCAGGAGGCTGAGGCAGGAGGATCGGAAGTTCAAAGCCAGCCTCAGCAATTTAGCAAGACTCTGGCTCAAAAAATAAAAGGGAGTTGGGGGGCTGGAGCGATGGGGGCGCTTGCCCGGCATGCGGCATGCGTTGAGGACCCGGGCTCGAACCCCACACCACGAATACGACCAAGTGTCGGAGAAACAAAGGCCAGATGAAAAAATAAAATTATCTCGCTCCCTCTAAGAAAATTAAAAGGGCTTAGGATGTGGCTCAGCGATTGAGCACCCTGAGTTTAATCCCCAGAACCAAAACAAAAAATAAAACTTCGGCGTAGTCTTAGGCAGGAGCAATGGAGGACCGTAGGCACACCTGTTCCCCGCCCACCCGCTTGCTTCCGCCCACGTGGTGAGCCCACCACCACAGCACTGGTAGCTTTTAGGCCTCTACCTGGGGCCCCAGCGGTGAGTGAAGTGCCGCACACCTCACCCGTGCAGTCTTCAGCGTCCAGCCCACTGCTGAACTAACCGTTCCAAGTTGCCAGCAGGTTCTGGAGAGTGGCAGTTGAGGCCAAGGAGGCTAAGCTCAGCTCCAAAGCCTTTCCCCCAGGCCCAGAGGGGGCTTGGGCACTTGCTGCTCAGGGGCCCTTCTCTTACCCCAGGCTAGGGCAGGCGGCTCTCAACCTCTTCCACCCCAAAACAGGAACACATTTTTCCATGTTGTAACAAAATGCTTGCACAAGGTTCAGTATGAGATGTTTTTCCTAACATTCTCCAGCTATCACCCCAACTGTGACAAAAGTTGGGTCTTTCTCTTCTGGGACTGGGGATTGAACCCAGGAGGCACTTTACCCCCAGCCCTTTTCATTTTTCATTTCAGGATCTAAATTGCTGAGGCTGGCCTGGAACTTGAGATCCTCCTGTCTGTCTTCCAAGTCACTGAAATTACAGTCATGGGTCAGGGCGCCTAGCAAAAGTCTGACTTTAATACCAGGTAAAGCAAAACAAAGCACAGAGTTCAAACTAATTATTTTTAGTATCATTTAGCTACATTTATCTTTATAAAACTAACTTCCTTTTTTGGTAAAATAACCCCAAACTGCTGGCCCTTCCTAGACAGCCCTTGAAACTGTGGCTGGCTCTTGGCCTGACCACTACCTCCCCCAAAGCCAAGCTTGCTCGGTTGGAAAATCCTCTGGACTGGCACAGCCTTGGATGAGTAGAGCTGGCTGTGTCCATCATGCCTGCTTGAAACAGCAAGGTGTAGGGGTTTCACAGCAACAGATGCGTCCCTCCAGCAGCCACATCTGTGTCACAGTTGGGGTGGGTGCGTAACTTCACCTCTCACCTTCGCTGTCAAGTCACCAGTTGGGCAGCATGCCCACCAGAACCTTGACCACTGGGAGTGGCCTCTACAGCCAGGCAGACTTGGGGGCAGTGACTGGCCCTGTCCTTTGTCCCTGATGGGCTTGATTTCTAGATGTCACTGGGCTCAACATCATCCCCAACCCCTGAGGCTACAAGTCTGAGGCCTCAGCCTTTCCTAGACCATGTGCCAAGAACACAGTGAAGACCTGGCAGGTGCTGAGTGGCACTCATGAGTGAGTGGGGGTGTTCTGGCCTGACCCCACGTTGCTACTCCTACCTGCTCAACCAGGAGTAGCCTGTTGGCTGGCTACGGCCACCAGTGAGCCCTAGGATGGGCCCTCACAATGGGCATCCAAACTCTCCCATTCCACTGTCAGGCTTTACCACAGGTTTTCCAAGCAGCCTCTATGGCCCAGGTGTACCAACACCGCAGGGGCCAGCAGTCAACTCCAGGGCACTGGGGGAGAATGGGCCCAAGTGAAAGGATGTGGGTCTGGCTTATAACTGAGGGCAGGTGTGCTCAGTAAAGTTAAGGCAAAGTGGTCAGGTGAAGGTCATCAAGGTGGAGCCCTGGAATGCTCTGAGTACTTGCCCACACCTGGAGGAAGGTGGCCAGGAAGAGTGCTGGAGGCCCCGGGGACAGAGAATCTCTAGTGAGAATGTCTTCTAGACAAATACCCTCAGCCTACAGCAGGCTCAAGGGAGAGTACCTGCAGGTCATGTGCTTTGTGGGGGCAGTTCCAGATTTC
This sequence comes from Aplodontia rufa, assembly GCA_004027875.1. NCBI lineage: Eukaryota > Metazoa > Chordata > Mammalia > Rodentia > Aplodontiidae > Aplodontia > Aplodontia rufa. The sequence goes on from PVKS010000956.1 coordinate 21,518, forward strand.
CATGGCCCCACCCACACCCTCCGTGGCACTCAGCGCACAGTACACACGTCCAGGATGCAGAAGCGTGCTCGGCAGGTGGGGCAAGGCACACGGCTGGCCAGCCAGGTATCAGGGCGCTGGGGGTCCTGGCGGCTGGCAAACCACTTGCCCATGCAGGTGAGACACCACATGGGGCGGCAATAGCACTGCTGGCACTCGCCTACAGCTGGCTCCTGGCAAGTTTTCACCAGCTTCACGCTGGCCCGCGTCTGCATGCAGCCAATGCAGGCCTCCAGCTCCTGCAAGAGTTGCAGAGGGGGTTGCAGAGGAAGCTGCAGGGGCCTGGATGCATGCCCAAACCCCACCAGCTCTCCCCTTGCACTGGCACCTACCTGGCTGCTAGGCACAGAGTAGGCTGGGTTGACCTCCACCAGGGAAGCAAATGTCTCCAAGAATAGGTCACCCAGACTCTGGCGGATGACTACGTTGGCTGCGCTGCGAATGGGTGCCCGGAGCTTCTCGCAAAGTTCACCATATTCCGTTGAGTTCAACCTGCAGAAGGGGCAGCCTACTGGGTTGGGCCCCTCTGTCTGAGGAGCCTCCACCTGGAGCTGGCCAGGACCCAGGGCTGCCTTGGGGGTGCCCAGGGCAGCAGCCAACAAAGATGGCTGTAAAGCCAGAACCCACAGACTCGGGGATCAACCACCCCCAGGGCCAGGAGAGGGAGCCAAGGTGCTACCAACCCATGGCCCTGGATAGTCCTGCATGTCTTCCAAGAAACTGCGGAGGCTCCAAGAGAAAGAGAAGGGAAAGCTGAGGGCAAAAGGGGCCCTGAGGAGGGTGATGCTGGAGGGCCAGCTGCCTGGCATCACACAGGCCCCAGAAGTGCTGCAACCCCAGCCACCACCCCCATCACCACCCAGAGGGGCTTGAGGGCCGCAGCCACTCACCGGATGTCAAAGGGCTGCACAGCAGGGCTGACGCTGGCCACCCGGATGGTGAGAAGCTGCACAGGCAGGTTTGCATCTGGGGAGAGCTCGTGCTGCCGGGACTCGGTCACAGTCAGGTGCACATCCTGCTGCTGGGCCACATGCACACGGTATGTGGTGACCTTCATCACCCATGTGTCCGTCACGATCACACGGGCACCTGGTGCACCAGTAGCAAACTTATCAATCCGCCGGAACTCAGTGTTGATGGAGGCAGCCACAGCTTGCCAGCCAGACTGTGGGAGGGCATAGAGGGCCAGAGTGCGGGCCAGCGGATGGCAGGTCCACTGGTCCCGGGACCAATAGTAAATCAGGAGGCTAGCAACAGAAGGGAGGGTCACAGCCAGTAGGAGGAAGAGCTGCCACGCATCCGGGGCCTGACCTGGGGAGTAGAGTCGCTTTTCTGAAGCCGCAAAGCACATGCCCACATAGTAGCCTGCAAAGGAGAAGGTGCCTCAGAGGAAGTCAGAGCTGCCAGGTGCCACCCTTCTCCTGCAGTGACCACCTGAAGGTCAGTGCTGTCCTTATGCTGGCATCAGGGAGGGACCATTTCCTCTCTTGACACTAGCTCTGGGCCTGGCCAGCTCCCAGGACAGGCGGGCCTCACCAGCCCTGTACCTCCACACCATATGTAAGCAGGTAATGTTTTCAATTTACTACTTTAGTTTTACACTTGATTGTTAGGGAAAAGGAAAAAACTATGACCTGGGCTGGAGCAGTGGCTCAGTGGTTAAGGCGCTTGCCTGGCATGCACAAATACATGGGTTCAAACCCCAGCATCCCATATACACAACTAAGTATCAGAGCAACAAAAGCCATGTGAAAAACAATAAAAATTGATTCTCTCTGTCTCTATCACTCTCCTTCTCTCTTAAAAACAAACAAACAAACAAAACAACAACAACAAAAATATGACCTGGAAAACCACAAGTAAACACACAGACCTTGTCCTAGGGCTGATCCCTAGCCTAGGTGCATTCTAGAGCTGAGATGCCATGTGCACAGAAAGTAAACAAGCCAGGCCAGGTGTGGTGGGGCACCATGTAACCCAGTGGGTGGAGCAGCTGAGGCAGGAGGGTCACAAGTTCAAGGCCAGCCTCAGCAATTTGTCAAGATCCTGTCTCAAAATAAAAAAGGCTCAGTGGTTGAGCACTGGTTCAATCCCTGGTACCAAAAAAAAAAAGGAGAGGGTGAGAAAAAAAAAAAAGGAAACAAGTATTCAAAGAACAAGGAAGCATGTCTTAAGGACCTGAGCACCAGGTCCAGGGCCTGCTGCCCTAAGTCAAGACAAAGCAAACATCAGAATGAATGACACAGTAAGGTGGTAAGGATCTTCAGGCAGACTCCAGTTTGCAAAAATAAGTGAAACAGCAAATGTTTATTGTGGCCAAATCACTGCATATCAAGGTCACTTGTAGCAATAAATAATTAACAAGTCTACAAAACTTGGAAGCTTTACAAAAGTTGCAAAGAGAGGATGGGGAGACACTGGGCTGTGAGGCCAGCTCTGCTATTTGCTCTAGGTGTGGCCTCCATGAATGACGTGGGCTCCCTGACCCTGGCTTTCCCCTTGGTGCACAGGGGGTGCCCACAGGGAGGGTGCAGCTAGTGGGTCTCCAGAAACCCACTTCACGGCCATCAGAGGAGCAACCTGATCAGGAAGTCCTGCCTGGAGCCCCACTTTCCTAATCTGCCTCACAGGGCACAGGACCCTCAGGGCAAGATATCAGCTGGTCACATCAGGCCCATCTCCTCCTCTCCAGCAGACTCCCCTCAGCCCACATTCCCTTCCAGGGAGCTCTGGGTGCCTCCAGCTCACCAGTGTCCACAGGGTTGCAGACGTGGCATCTCCCATATGTCCTCCGGACCTCTCTCTGCTTGTGCCATCCAGAGATCTCCTGCCATGTCCCAACACTGCCCCCAAATCCATCCTCTAACCAACTAAGAGGCCCACCACCCAGAGGCCCCACTAACACCTGAGTCAGTGCCCAGCAAATTCTGGACAGTTCTTCAAGTCCAGCCTGGCAGACGACTCTGCGCCAGTATGACCCCCACCTCGAACTGCCTATATCCCCCTCCCCACCGCCCTACGGGGCACATTCCCCAAGCGCCTTCTCCGACGCCTTCAGTTGGAACCAGTCCAGGCATGGTCACGCGATCCTGCACCCCAGCCACCACGACGGTTCAGGACGCGAGCCTGGCTGAGCGGCTGCATGTCCCACCTGCATCCGCGGGCTGCGGGACCCGTCCCTGGCCACAACGCCTGGCCGCCCTGGGGTCTCGCAGTGCGCCCCGCCAGCGCGCAGGCGGCTCACCTAGCGGCAGCAGCGAGTGGCACAGCAGAGTGGCGGCAGTGCGGCGCAGGTGGTAAGGTACGAAGGCGGCGTCCTCGCTGCCCAGCCAGCCTGACAGCAGGTTCTGCACCGTGAGCCCGGCCGAGTGGAATTCGTTGGGCGTGAACACGAAGCATACGGCGAAGACCAGGTAGGCCAGCGTGAAGGTCATCTCGGGGCTGTCCATCGCGCCGCCGTCCCCAGCGCGGGGAAGAGGCTGTAAAGCCAAGTCTCGGGAAGTGGGCGGGTGGCGGCCACCGAGGCGAGGCCGCCCGCGAAGCACCCTGGGAGACCGAGTCCCCGTCGGTCACCTGGGGGCATCCTGGGAAACCGAGTCCCGTCGGGAAGCCCGCGGAGCACCCCGGGAGACCGAGTCCGAGTCCCGTCGGGAAGCCCAGGGGTACCCTGGGACACCGAGTCCCCGTCGGTCACCTGGGGCAGGGAGACCCAGTCCAGTCGGGAAGCCCGCGAAGCACCCTGGGAAACCGAGTCCTGTCGGGAAGCCCGCGGAGCACCCCGGGAGACCGAGTCCGAGTCCCGTCGGGAAGCCCAGGGGCACCCTGGGACACCGAGTCCCCGTCGATCACCTGGGGGCACCCTGGGAGACCAAGTCCCGTAGGGGGCCCGCGAAGCACCTGGGAGACCAAGTCCCTGTCGGGAAGCCCCTGGAGCACTCAGGGAGACCGTCGGCGCCGGGACGGAAACTGCCAGCCGTCCTGCGATCCCCGCAAGGGTGCGGCGCCCTCAGAGCAGCCCTGCGCGCAGGGCAGCACCTGGTCCCACTTCACAAGCAGGAAACTGAGGCCCAAGCGAGGGCCTCGTATGCCCGGCCACGGCCAGCAGTACACGCGCGTCCGTAGCATAGGCGGAGGCCGAGCCCACGCCCTCAGCCCCGGAAGCGGAACTGCCGGCGCGCGAGGGGCGGGGACAGAAGGCCTCCCATTGGCCGCCGGCGTCCTGCGGGCCCGCCCCCTGGGCGCGTTGATTGGCCGCGCGGCGCCAACCGTCGGTATTTGAATCCGCGGGCACGGCGGGTAGAGTTCGCGGGCTGGGAGGCAGCGGCGATTCGGTCTTGTTGGCGTTTCGGGCTCGGTTGCCGGCGCGGCGTTCTTCCGCGCGGTGGGCGCGGCGGCGGACAGGTAGGCAGCGGCTGCCTGGTCCGCGGGGCGAGGTGTGGCGCCGCGAGGACCCCGGGACCGGGTCCCGGAGCGTGCGAGGGTTGCTCCACCAGGGCTCCGCGCCGCGGCCCCCTATGCGGGTACTCGCCGCCCACCCGGGATGGGGCGCGTGGTCCTGCGCAGCCTGAGCGGGGGTCATTCCGGAAGCTCTGTCGGCCTCCTGACCGCGGCGGCCGCTCCCGTAGGGCTTCCTCGGGGAAGCAGCGCTGGGCCCCCGGGACCTGGACCGCAGGGCTCTCCTGTCGCTCCGTTCCTGCCCCAGGTGAACCCATCTGCCTCAAACGCCACCTGGAGGAGGACTTGCGAAGGCGGCTTGCAGACTGGAGGGCTTGATCCCCAGCACCTGTGGGCTGCAGGTGTGTCGTCCCGGCCCCCTCTCAGGGGCAGAGGCTGCTTTGCTCTCCTCCAGGGTCATTTTTCTTGGGCCATCACCACCTGCGGGCGGCCCTCCTCCTGTGAGCGCCTGGATTCTAGCTAGGACTGGTGCAGCAGCAGCAAGACCCCAGAGTTACTTCTGTGCTCCCTGTCAGTTCTGCATCACCGAGAGCACCCAGACACAATCCCAGCCTACCACTTCTCTGCTCAAGACCCTCTTCCATCCTCCATGGACCTCTGTCAGGCAGCAGGCTGCGGGTTGCAAGAGCCCTACCTGAGACGCTGGGCCCATTGATTTCCCACCTTCCTCTTGGAAGGGCTTTGTCTAGGTCCACAAGGCTTGTGTATCCCACTGCCAGCCAGTGCCCGCTCCACTGTCTAGCAAGTAACCCAGTTTTTCGGGCCAAATACCGAAGCATTGCCCTTGATTTCCTTTTTCCCACTTGCATGCTTTCATGGCCTGTTGGCCAAGCCAGGCCCAACCCTTCCTCCCTTGGCTTAGAAGATTGTGGTTTTATCACTTTCCCTCTTGTCCTTCCCTGTCCATCCACTCAGTACCACAATGGGTTTTCAGGTTGAGAGGACAAGGGCCCCATTGCTGGTTGTGCTGACCACCTTCCCTGCTCTTCAACCAGAGGTCCCGGGGCTCCCACCAGTAACACATACTCGTGGTGTCCCTTTGGGCAAGTCAGTGCTCTATTCTCTAATGACACCTACGTTGGGAATGCTGTAATTAGAAAGGCTGATTAAATCTGCATCCTGGGAGTAACCAGCAAGAGGACCTGGGGAATAGCAGTAGAGCCATTTTAGAATCTTCCAGACCTAATGTAGACCCTTCTTGACACCCACTGAATAACTGGGGTTTTTTCTGCTGTCTTGCTCTCTTGGCTTCCACCCTGCAAACACCCTGGCCTTTTTCATGGTAGGAGGGATACAGGTCCACGCTGCTGTCCTGCTTTGGTGTGGATTCAGCCACAGCTGCCTGGTGTACTTTATAACACATGCAGAGACTCATGTGGAACCTTAGGCTTTCCCTGGCCCTTTGATTTTCTTACAGACTCGGATCTTCTTTTCACCAGCTTTTACCCAATAGCATGACACAGCAGGAGTCTCTAAGTGCTGGTTCTGTCAACCTGGGCCCTGTTAACTTGTGGCCCAGAAGGTGGCAGTGCTGCCTGAAGCAGGATGGGAACTCTCAGACTTTGCCCCACCTGTGCAAGAGAGAGGACGTCTCTGTCTCCCTGTGGCACTGTGGGGCAGCTCTGTCTCTGGGCCGTGTCTGCAGTTCATTCAGCATCATTGCCCTCACACTGACACAAATGCATTCTGCTTTTCCAGAATGAGTCTGCAGGTCTTAAACGACGAAAATGTCATCAGTGAAAAAAGTACAGAAAACTGCGACTTCCTGTTTTCACCACCAGAACTTACCGGAAGATCGTCAGTTCTCCGTTTGTCACAGAAGGAAAATGTGCCACCCAGGAACCAAACCAAAGCTGCAAAGGTGAGTGTGAATTCTAATGTGTGGGATGATGCTGCCAGCGTGGTTGTGGAACCAGTACTCTTACCTGTTTGTCATCCAATAGGTGACTTTTCAGACACCTCTGCGAGATCCACAGACACGCAGGATTTTAAGTCCTAGCAAGCTAGAGACTCCTTTTGCTCTGGATGATAGTGTGGGATTAGGGAACTCTTGCTACGTCTGGATACAGAGAGAGAAGTAAGTGTTGGTGTCACTAACGTTTACGGCTTTTCTCTGTCTGAGGGATGTTGCAGGAGAGCACCATCCTGTCACATCTAGGCTGAGTTTTTCCTGATCTCTGCTCTGGGTATATGAAGGGTGTAGCCTGTTAGTAGAAAGTTATAGGGTACTTAAAATAAGTTCTAATTTCACACTTCGCTTGGCCAATCAGTCTTTGTTTGTGTAACTTGGAGAAGTGTCCAGAGAAGATAATTTGCAGAGAAACTATCCTATGATGTCCTAGTTGGAGCACATGTCTGGCTGCAGGGATCAGGACAAAACCCTTGACAATGACCCAGAGAAGCGCCTCTGCAGGCAATCTGGACTCTAGGTGCTGGGCACAGCAGGTGACAGCTAACCTGTCAAAATGACAAGAGCTGCCCTGGCTTTGGAAATGGACAGCTCTTCACCCGTCTGGCACTGGACAAGGCTGTCTAGGAGGAGATCTCACTGGTGCGACTTTTTGGTGATTTAACTGTCTGAAGCTTTTAAACAGATGTGTAGAGAAAAGCATAAGGAACAAAATATCACCGCTATGCTTGTCACCTCATGTAAGTAAAATGTGACTGACAAATGCAGAAGCTTCTCTGGGCTGTGTGCTATCTCCGACCTGCAGAGACACCACCACCTGAATCTACTGCTTTCCCTGTGTCCTTGCCACTTCTCAGATTCTCCACTTTTGAAATCTGGTCAGATGAGATCAGAATAAATCACATGTTCTTTTGTAACAACTTTGAGAAGGAAGACAGAGCAGGCGATTGCCACTTGGCTGCCTCGGGTCTGGCCTGCTTTGAGGCCAGGGAGGTTCTTGCCTCTGCCCTGAATCTCTGGGACTGCCTAGCAACTGTGAGGGCAAGAGGTGAGGAGCCGGCAGCTCTGAGAGGCCTGAGCTGTGAGCTTGTCCTCCTGGCCCAGGCATGAGTGTCCCTGCCACATTTCCATTCGTCTCCTTCCTGGCTTTGTTGAGCTGCATGCTGATGTCTCACGGAGCTTGTATTTGGTGGGGAGACCAGGAAGTGGCTGCTGAGTGCTTACCTGTGCCAAGTGTGACTAAGGTGGCAAGCTGGGAGTGGGAGAGTAGCTGGGAGCAGTCTGGCTAGGTGAGAAGTTCCTTATCCCAATGAATTTTAACACTTTCAAACTTGAAGAGTTGCAAGCTGAACTCACAGGCTCCCTCCTGAGTCATGAAATGCCAAGGCTGGCCTCTTCCAGTGATCCAGCGGTCAGATAACGCTTGCTCCACACATGGCAGTGTGCACCTTCGTGCACTGCAGCTCGGTCCCCAGGCCTCCCCTCTGTCCTCCAGCTGTCCCAACAGACATTCCTGTCTGGCACCCTTAGGTGTGAGCCACAGCATGGACATCAGGCTCCTAGGAAGATGCTCTCTGCACCCTGGTGTTCCCCACAGCAGGCCAACTGTCTGAAAGCCGTTTTCTTGACATCAATTTCCCTTTCCCTGTGAAAAGCTGGAACCTTGGGTACTCTGACCACGTTGGCCACCTGGCTCTGGTCCGTAAGATAGAGGGGAAAGTAGGTTAGTGAGAGAGCTTTCACAGGGACCACTGGTTCATCATATCTCTGCCCTCCGAGCCAACGTGTCCCCTGGTGTACTGACCCATAGCCGTGTACTTGGTAAGGTTTAAGCTAGAAGACATGGTTAACCAAACATTCTTGTTTGGGTGGTGTTTCTCACGTGGACTGAAATCTTGTTGAAAAGCTCACAAGATCCTTGGTGTTAACCAGTCTATTTCTGTAGTCAACAGTTCACCAAGGAAGTGGACACCAAAACTGTCAATGGATTTCTGCAGAAAGAGGCAGCAGCTGACACTGAGCCTCCTCCCAGAGAGACAGAGTTGGCCTTTGAAGATGATGGCTCCAACAAGCCCAGCTTGGCCACTCTGACCTACCCAAGTTCCCTAGGCTCTTCTCAGGGCCTAGGAAGTCCTGAAAACCAGATGTTGTCTCCAAGACAAGTGTCTGGCAGCCCTGGTCAAGCCTTGAAGAAAAGTGTTGACTCTCATTCCTCAGATAAAAGATTGCCATCTGCCTCCGAGAGCCTAGCAGACTCTCCTGGGACAGCTTCCCAACACAAGGTGGAGACTCCTGCCAGAGCCTCTGCAGAGAGCTCACACAGCACTATCTCAGCCTTGGCTGCTTCACCTCCTCGTACAAGCCCTATGGGCCCATGTGTAGGGTCACCTCCTGTGGACCTGGCTGACCAGACCCCAGCCTACCCTGAGCCACCAGCCAGTGCCCAGCTCCCTCCCCATGTGTGTTCATCTGGTCCTGAAAATTCAGCCCCAGCTGATGCTGTGCAGGCTGGTGGGGCCTCAAACCCAAGTCCTCAGAAGGAAGAGGCTCCTGGCCAGATGACTGTCCTGCCAGGGTGTGAGCCCATGAGACTAGACTTTGACTTCTCTAATGAGACCACCAGCAAAAGGGTGGTTCCACCAAGCAGACAGGGAAAGAAATCTAAGAGAGGGCAGGAACAGGCCCCTGGTGGGGCAGCAGAGGGAGCAGAGATCCCTGAGCCTGTTCCCCTGGGCTCTGGCCTTGGCCGGAACAAGCTGGATGACCCAAACCACGGCCTACTAGGTGGCTCCAAGTCTGATGGCAACGAGGCCTGGCCCTCAGAAGGCCCTGGGACCAGGTCAACACCACCTGAGGCTAAGCAGCTGAGTTCTGGGCCCAGAGCCCAGGAGAGCTCACCTCCAAGCCGGTGAGTGTGGGGAAGCATGTCAGGTGGCCTGAGTTCAGAGGCTCTGTTTGACCCTTTGTAGTACCTTAGAAGAAGGGGCTTTGGGGTTCAGGGAGACCTGAGCTGAGGAAGCACAGCTTTTACATCCGCACCAGTGCTTGGGAGCTGCCCTGGCTGATGAGCAGTGGCTTGTGCACAGCCTAAAGAGGCAGAGGATAGACACAGGTTGACAAGCAGTGCGTCCAGCACCATGGCAAGGTACCGTGCCTGGATGTGTCCCTTCCAGGGCGTAGCTGTCATTCTGCCAGGCACAGCCTATTCCTCGGGTCACTTCCTGTGAACCAGCACAGCAGTGAGGAGATGGGCAGATGCAGCTGTGAGCTGGAGCAGCCAAAGGGCACACCAGCCTTTGTTGACCGTTTCTCCAGGCAGCTGTGTTCATCCCCAGCGAGTGACACACCTGTGGTGCAGATGGCAGCTGAGACCCCAGGAGCAGAGGGCAAGGTACAGGTGTGTATGTATGTATGCAGCTGCATCCCCATGCCATGCCACCATTTTTGTGTCCTGTAGAAAAGGGCAGAAGAGGCCACTGGCAATCTTCCGGCATCAGGTGAATTCACCGCAGCCCTCCTCTCTCCCTCCGGTGTTCTGAGAGTCGGGGAGACAGAGCACCATACGGGGTCCTCAGCTGCATAAGCTAACACCACCCTTCCCTCTAGGAAGGAACCTGGGCTCCTGAGAGCTGTGTGGAGAGTGAGCCGGCGGCCGTACCTCCCCAGCAGGGACTAGAGCCTACCTTGGAGCTGGAGGAGGAGTGCTTCAGGGATCCCGCGGAGGGTACGCAGCTGTGGGTGTTGCTGTTTCCCTGGAAGACATCCCGTGGGCATTCTGTTCTGTTGCTTTGCTTAGCTGTCCTTTGCAGGTGTTCTGTTTTCTAACTTTAAATGGGCATCACAAAAACTTCTGTTTCATCAAAAAGTGCGCGCTTTCGGTAAAACAAAGCAGCGACACTTTTACTGTAGAGGACTTCTGGACATGTAAATTGTGGACTGCCGAAGTAGGCACAAGGTGTGAACGATGCACAGGTGAGAAACAAGTGCATGGTCAACAGCTGGGCATCCCTGGCCATCAAGACTCCAAGTCACTCAGCCACCACTTGTGCCTGGGTTAGCTTAAAGAACATAGCAGCTGGTAAGACTTCAGTGCTAGCCGCGGTGGTGATGGAGTTGTCAGTTGTTGAGCAGAGCGCAGGTAGAATGTAGGCTTGCCTCCTGCAGGATAGCACAGATCTCTGCCATGGGGATAGGTGCGGTCAGGCGGTGCTTGTCATTCAGCTTGGAACCCTGGAGTAGGTCACTGTGGCCTCCCCAGTGCAGTGTCTTCAGGGCTCACCTGTTGTGGCAGGCATCGGTGCGCCACGGGTGTCTATTCACTCGTTGACAGACACTTGGCTGGTTTCTTTTATGTAGCTTCTAGTAGCAACACTGCTAGGCGAGCATAGTGGCACATGTGTATAGACCCATCTGCTTGGGAGGCTGAAGCAGGAGGGTTGCAAGTTCAAGGCCAGCCTGGGTGATTTAGTAAGAAAGGGGGGGGGGGGGGGGTGTGCAGCTCAGGTAGAGGGTGTGGCATGCGGCTCTGCACACTTGCTTGCAGGTGTTCCTGTGGATGTGTTTGCATTTGTCCTGGGTGCAGACCTAGTTCGAGGATCATGGTGACCATGCTTACCTTTCAGGAGCTGCCAGACTGTTTCCCAAGCAGCTGCCACCTTACCCTTGCACACACAGTTTGAGAGGGGCCACATCTCCACGGCCTCTAAGTCCCTGACCATGTCTTTCTTTCAAGCCATCCTGGCAGGCATGAGACAGTATATCCTCGTGGTTTTGGACACTGCCTCCTGGCAGCTGATGAACGCCTTTCAGCATCTTCACGCGCTCATTGCCTGTTTGTGTATGTTTGGACAAATGTCTCTTCAGATCCTTTGCCCATTTTTTTTTTTAATTGAGTTACCATATCTTACTGCATAATTGTCACCACATAATCTTCATGTCCTATTTCTTCAGTCCAAACACTGGTTTATGACCTTTCATTAAATAGTCACAATGCGTGGTCGTCAGGCCACTTAAGTGGTAAAGAGCGGGGTTGTGGCTTGGTGTACTGGGATCCACCCCAGCACCTCAAAAAAGAAGTAAAAGCAGCGCGTTCAGCAGTGGCCCATCACTGCGCACCACAAGCCACAGGGGTATCTTCGCGGAGAGGAAAGGACTGTATGTAACGTCCCACGCAGAAGAGGACATTTTTAAGTCTATGCTTTTGCAACACTGTGGTCCATTTCCTCAGGTGTAACATTTTGACTATAGTGCACAAATCGGTAACAACTGATAGCGCTAATTGCTGTTTCCCAAACCTGAAAAGTGTTTCCTAGACTATCAGGAGAAATGGTGTGCTCTGACATGGCTGTGCAGTTTAATGTACTTTCACAAGCATTCTGGGCATCCTCATCTTGCACTAAAGATGATTTAATAATGGTGACTTTTTTGGGCTTTGTTGGTTTTTTTCTTTCCTAGACTGGGAATTGAACCCAGGGGTGCTTTACCAAGCTTGCAATTCTCCTGCCTCATTCCCAAGGCACTGGGATCACATTTTTTTTTAAAGCTTCTCATAATGGTTGCACCCCACTTTTGGCATAAAATCTACAGTGACTGGTGAAACATGGCATCGTTTTGCATAAGAGGTCCGTCTTATTAGGTGTCACTTTTTTTTTTAAAGGGGACAGTGAGAGAGACAGAGAAGCAATTTTATTTAGTTTTTCATGTGACTCTCATTCCTCGAACACTTCGTTGTGTACGTGGTGCTGGGGTTTGAACTTGCATACTGTGCGTGCCAGGCAAGCACCGTAACCACTGAGCCACCACTCGAGCCCCTGGATGTGTCACTTAAAGACACAATTGACCCTCTGCATCCATGAGTTCCATATTCTTGAATTCAGTCAGCCTTGGATAGGAAATTTTATTTTATTTGAACCCAGGGTACTTAACCACTGAGCCAGCCCTTTTTATTTTTTAGCAAGGTCTTGCTAAAGTTGCTTAAGGTCTCACTAAACTGGGGAGGCTGGCTTTGAATTTATGATCCTCTTGCCTCAGCCGCCCAAACCATTGGAATTACAAGTGTGGCCACCGCGCCCAACTGGATAGAAAATTTTAAAAGAAAAATCGCATCTGTACCGTGCGTGTGAAGTGGAGAGGAAGGGCCTTACCATGTGTGTGGCCGGGCTCTTGGAGCTCCCTCTGTGGCAGTGCAGGAGCCGCTGGCGTGGCAACTGGAAATGCTACCTGAGTTTATTTCACAGAGCTGTGGTCCTGCCCTGACAAGCACTTTGGGAAGCACCATTGTGCAGCTGCCAGGGCCCAGGTGTGGGGGAGATGACTGCCATTGTGACTCTCCCCTCAGTTCTAGGCACGGGTGCCGACGTGGATTATCTGGAGCAGTTTGGAACTTCCTCGGTAGGTACTGGCCCTGACAGCAGCCTCAGCAGAGGTCTGTGCCAACACCCCACAGCACCAATCGTGTGACTGGTTGTGTCCAAGTCTCTGCAAAGCCCCCTTCTGCAGCTTCTTGTTTCAGTAGTACCCTGTGGCCCTGGCACCCCCTGAGATGAGCCAGGCATGCCACAACAGCGGGAATGGTGGGCCCTGGGTGGTGATGTGGGGCACCTGCAGCAGGATGTATCCTCATCTTCCTGGCACCCTCTGCTCAGTGCGTCTGTGGGACAGCACTGAACCCATCACCTCACTCTGTTCTCTAGTTTAAGGAGTCGGCTTGGAGGAAACAGTCCTTGTACCTAAAGTTCGACCCTCTTCTGAAAGACAGCCCTCTGCGACCAGTGGCTGTGGTCCCAGGGACGGAAAGGTATATCCCCTCATCTGTGGAGGTTTAACATGGGCCAAGGAGCTGAGTGTATCACCAGGTGCACTAATTGGTCAGAGACCTCTAGACTGGGAGGCTGCAAATGAGTTGTTGTGACGGGCAGACAGGAGCGTGAGGCCAGGCCCTTGTGGCAGAGTGGCTGGCCCTGCACAAAGAGCCTTTGCCCATCATATGTGCCACATAGGGTTCTGAAGACCCTTAGTGTTGAAACTAAGAAAAGTAGATCCTGTAGAACAGAGGTCTGCAAACGGTGGTCTTTGGTCCAGATTTGACCCACAACATTTCTTTTTTGGGGGGAGTACCAGGGATTGAACACAGGGGCACTTAACCACCAAGCCATCACTCTAGCCCTTTTATTTTTTATCTTGGAAAAGGGTCTTGTTAAGTTACTTATGGCCTAAGTTCCTGAGGCTGGCTTTGAACTTATGATCCTCCTGCTTCAACCTCCCAGGCCACTAGGATCACAGGTGTGCAGCAACGTAAATTTGGTATTTTTTTTCTTCTTTCAGTCACACTAAGGATTTAACATAGGGTTGCTCTACCACTGAGCAATGTCCCCAGCCCTTTTTATTTTAAGATGAGGTCTCGCCACGTTGCTGACACTGGCCTTGAACTTGAGGTCCTCCTGCCTCAGCCTGAATTGCTAGAATCACAGGTGGGCCACCACACTGGGCTGCCTGTATTTTATAAGTAAAGTTTGGTGGTCCAGGGCATACCCATTCCTTCACAAAAGTTCTGTAGTGACTTTTGCTACCAAGGCAGAATTCAGTAGCTATGACAGGCTATGTGGCCTTCAAATCTAAAGACATTTACTATCTGGCATTTGTGGGAAACCCAGGCTGCCCCTGCTCTGGAAGAAATTGGGTGTTTATATAATTTCAAGGAGAATGGCTTACTCAGCAATGACATGAAACCTGGTGGACAGGGTTGCTGCCCCTGACTAAGAACTCGCCTGTGAGGGCCCTCGCAGAAGGCATCCACCAGCTGGGCCCAGCTGCTGTGACGATACAGCCTTGGGCCTGGCTCGCCAGGAAGGAGAGCAGCCCAAGGCCGGTGGCTGGCCAGGGCGGGGGGCCTGCCTCAGTGGGGCTGTCTGGCCTGCTGGGTGCAGCTTCCATTCTCAAGCCTTTGCTGGCTTTAAGCTAAATAGCAGGTGCAGCCTGGCTCAGATGGAACACTGCAAGGCACGGAGCACATCTGGCCCAGCTACTCAGGAGGCCAAGGCAGGAGTCGGCCTGGGCTACTGAGGACGATTCTATCTCTGAAAAACAATAGTTGGACACATCAGGGCTGAAGGCTAACCCCATGGCCAAGCACTTGGTGTGTTCAAGGCCTGGGACACCATCGTTTGCACTGAGAGGGTGACAGGCTGGATGCTACTGCCCCTTGTGTCCTGCTCAGTGGCAGGTGTGTGACTGACCCTGCTGCCTGTTTGGCCTCAGCACACAGGATGCAGACGGGCCTTGCTTGGGAAATCCGCTGGAAGCCAAGCTTGTGGACTTGGATTTCTTGGGCACACTGGATGTTCCTGTAAGCATTTTGGTCTTTTTGGTAATCTTCCTGTGATCTAAAGATACATGGGGGGCTTGAGGGCCTGTGTTCTATGCCTCTGAGCTCTGAGGGCTGATCTGGTGGTAGGGCAAGGGTTTGTAGGCCAGGCCAGGGCAGGCCAGGTGAACATTCCTTTTCTGGTGATGGCGTGGAGGTCGGAGGCAGCGGGACTACTCATATGTCTTGTCTGTCACCCTCAGGTACCAGCCCCTCCCCCATGCCTCCTTGAACCTGGAGGTCCACCCCTGCCCATTGGGCCTATTGTGGACGTGCTGCAGTACAGCCAGAGGGACCTGGACGCAGCGGTAAGAACATGGGCCAGCAGCTGCTCAGAAGCCAGCACACCGATGGCTCTGCACAGGGCCTGGTACCTGTGCTGCCACAGTGGCCCTGACCAGCTGTCCCTGGCCTTGCTGCTTGAAGTGGGGCCATAGATGTTCTGCCTGGCTCAGCTCAGCCCTCCGTTACCTCAGCCTCCCGGGAGGGGTGCAGTCTTGGGGAAATGACCACACACATGGTGTGGCATCTGTCTGGGGCCAGTCTCTTGCACTACAGGTGTGCTGGGGCAAGTGGGTGTAAATGTCTTGGCAAGAGGGTGGTCACTTGCCACAAACCTGGGTGCTGCCCCTTTCCTGGTCCCTTGGCCCCCACAGATGTGGCTCCAGGCAGGTTAGAAGGGGTCTGCATTTCCCACAGCCTCAGCCATCTTTACTTGCTCCTCAGATATGCGGACCTCTCACCCATGTTAACTCTGGTTCTGGGTCACCTCACAGAACCCACGTGCACACTGACCGTCAAGTGCCTCCAGGCCCTGCTCTGAGCTGCCCGGGTGCTCAGTCTGCAGGGATGGGGCCAGGTAGCCCAGAAATGATGGACTGGGGTCAAATGCTGTCTGCTCCAGCGTGGCTTGGAGTGACCCCCAGGCTTCCTATGGGGGCGGGCATTGCCCCTAGCAACCTCAGAGCAAGCCATAAAGCCCACAGTAGCCCTCTGGCCATCAATTCTGGCTTTTCCTGCCAGCCCCACTCTATGGGCCCAGGGCCTCACACCTAACCTGGGCTCCTGGTACTGCCTGGTCCACAGCCAAGGGGAATGGAGTTGGAGGAGCCCGCGGAGGCTGAGGCAGGGGGACGTGACAGGTGCTCACTGGGTGACTGTTGGTCCACTTGAAGAGCCAGGGGCCCACACTTCCTGCCTATGTGCTGACCACATGTGGAGCAGGTGGCCCCAGCCTTACCAAGATCCCAAGGCCTTGGGGTGGGATGCCCGTGGAGCTGCGAGGTGTGTCCAGCTGCCAACCCTAGGTGGCTTGTGCAGGTGAATGCAGCACAGGAGGAGAACCTGGAGCTGAAGAGCCGGTGTGAGGAGCTCCGCATGAAGAACCTGGAGATGGGGTAAGGCTTGAGACTCTGCCAGCTCCCACCCGGTCTGCCCACCATGGATGGCCACAGACATGTCTCCCCCACAGGAAGGTCATGGACGGGTTTGAGGGGCTCGTGTGCCAGGCCATGGGTAAGTGCCAGCTGCCCTCCCCACACACATCCCCATCTGTGGGCACTCAGGTGTGGCCAAGTCAGTCCAGCCCCCAGGGCCTCTGCCTGACCACATACCATCTGTGTTCCCTGAGCTGGTGGCCAGGGCCATGTGGGGAGCGGATGCTGCCTACCCTGTCCATGGTCTGCCCTTTCCTCCCCTCTCCTCACCAGGGGACTGTGTCCTGTGACCTCGGTATGTATTAGGCAAGGCACAGACAGGAAGCCCTGAGCCCTTGGAGGGCCCCTTTGGGGATCTGGCATAGGCTGAGCAGTGGCTGGGGCAGGCTGCTTCCTGCCTGCCACAGAGCCTTATGCCCACACAGCCCACTGGCTCTGACATGGGCTTGAATGATGGCACCAGTCTCCAGTTCTCCCTGGGCTGTCCGAGCCCCACCCTCTCCAGGGACCTTGCTGCCAGGTCCTGCTATGGCAGCAGCAGCTGTGTCTGGCCTGTCACAGCACAGGTCGCTGACAGGGTCATTACTGCTGCACCCTTGCACCAGCCACCTGCCTCTCATTTTGTGGCTGCTTGTGGCACCCAGCATAGCAGTTGCCTCCTAAGCCCTAGTGTTTGATTTTCTCAAGAGGAGGCTCAGAAACAGAAGGAGCTTGCCAAAGTGGAAATCCAAAAGGTTCTGAAAGAAAGAGACCAACTTACTACAGACCTGAACTCCATGGAAAAGTCCTTCTCTGACCTCTTCAAGCGGTTTGAGAAGCAGAAGGAGGTGATTGAAGGTTACCGCAAGGTGCGTGGCCCAGGGTCCATGCCACTGTGAACGGGATGGACCACGTCCCATCAATGCTGGTAGGGTGGGAGCAAGAGTCACACATGGCCCCTTCTTGGAGATGCAGATTCACAAAGGCAGTAGGGACCTCAGCAGAAGCCTTGGCACATCTTAGGGTCACTGCTGGAGTTGGGTGCTGGGTTGGCCTTCCCATGCAGCAGACAAGGGTCTGTTGAGATGCCACTTCAGGGGCTGGGAGCACACAGTCACCTGCCCTCCATGGTGAGCTTCTGGCTGTGGCCGGGTGGCATGTCTTGGTGGCCCTACGGAGGAAAAAAGCTGAGTGTGACCCTCAGTGCATGTCGCTCCCTACCTGCCTAGTGGTGGTAGGACCTGTGTGGTCCCTGCCTTCTCCAGCAGGGCCTGGGTCCTGAGGGGGAGGTCCAGGGCTGTCCTGCACACAGAGGGGCCTGGGAGTGTGCACGCAGAGGCCTTTTCCAAAAGGGAAGTGGCAAATGCTATGTCACTAACAGCCCCAGAGCTACGCCGTTCAGTTCCTGTCTGCTCTTTCCTAAGAATGAGGAGTCGCTGAAGAAGTGCGTTGAGGACTACATAGTAAGGATTGAAAGGGAGGGCCAGAGGTACCAGGCCCTGAAGGCCCACGCAGAGGAGAAGCTGAAACTGTGAGTGCTGGGTACAGGTCCCTGAGGGAGGCTGCTCCTGGACTCCATCTCAGGCTCAGTCTCAGCCTCTGCCCCTGTACCTCCAGGGCAAATGAGGAGATCACCCAAGTCCGCAGCAAGGCCCAGGCGGAGGCCTTGGCCTTTCAGGCCAGCCTGAGGAAGGCGCAGATGCAGATCCACTCGCTGGAGAAGACTGTGGAGCAGAAGGTGGGTGCTGGGACCCCAGGCCCTGCCTGGCAGTGCCTTCTAGAAGGCTGCAGCCTGCCTCTCCTTCCCAGCCTCTGTACCCAGGTCAGGCTGGCAGAACCTCTGAGCATCCTGTAGAAGCCTATCAACTCATTTTTCTCCTTCAGACTAAAGAAAATGATGAGCTGACCAGGATTTGTGACGACCTCATCTCCAAGATGGAGAAGATCTGATCAAAGCCACAGCTACGCTGGCCTTCTCCTGTCTGTCTATCCGTCTGATTTGTCTTAGTTTTCTTTTCTCTTAATGTCAACTTGTTTTCAAATTAGAATGCTTTTAAAAGAAGACTAAATAAAGTTTCCCTTCAGCTTAAACTCTGAAGTCCCGCTGGTCCTGATTAAAATGAAGGTGTTCTGGGTCTGGCCTGAGGCTATGTGCTACCAGCTAGGTCCAGCCTTCCTTGCCCCAGACAACTGCGCCAGGAGGCTGCTTCAGTCTCTGTCACTGAGAGACCTACCACGCAGCAGGTGGGGCTGGGACTAGCCTAGCCCAAGGGAGTCCTGCCTCGCCCTTGCATCTGGCGGCATCAGGTCGCTGTAGCACACTCCTGTAGTCCCAGAAGCTCTGGAGGCTGACGCAGGAGGATCACAAGTTAAAAGCCTCAGCAACTTAGTAAGACCCTGTCTCAAAGGGCTAAGGATGTGCATCAGTGGTTAAGTGCCCCTGGGTTCAATCCCCAGTACCATTAAAAAAAAAAAAAATGACACCAATCGTAAACATTTTTTAGAGAAATTGCCACTTAGCTACTTACATCCTACAGAGAATAAAGAAATTTACAGTTTACTTTTTTTGGGGGGAGGGACAATGAGAGAATTTTTATTTAGTTTTTCATTTGGCTTTCATTGTGTACATAATGCTGGGGTTCAAACCCAGGTCCTCATGCATGCCAAATAAGCACCATAACTGCCGAGCCACCACTCCAGCCCTGGAATGAATTCACAACTTAAATAGTGTTCTACAGCTGGAGTGATGGCTGAGCAGTTGGTGCACTTGCCTGACATGCACAAGGACCCAGGTTCAAACCCCAGCACCACGTACACAACTGAGTGTTGGAGCAACTACGACCATGTGAAAAAAAAACTAAAGTTGTTTCTCTGTCTCTCTCACTGTCCCTCTCTCTTTAAAAAAAAAAAAAAAAAAAAAAAAAGTTTTTTTTTAAAGATAGTGCTTTAGCCGGGCGTGTTGGTGGCACACGCCTATAATCCCAGTGGTGCAGGAATCCGAGGCAGGAGAATCCCAAATTCAAGGCCAGACTCAGCAACTTAGCCCTTAAGCAACTTAGCAAGACCAGGGTCTTGCTAAAACCAAGGGTTGGGGATGTGGCTCAGTGGTTAAGCACCTCTGGGTTCAATCCCCAGTACCAAAAAAAAAAAAAAAACATTTTAAATACTAAAAGATACAAAATGGGCTGGAGTGGTGGCTCAGCAGTTATTGTGCTTGCCAGGCATGCGTGAGAATGCAGGTTCGAACCCCAGAGCTATGTACACAACAAAGTGTCGGAACAATGAAAGCCACATGGGAAACAAATTCTTTCTCTTGGAGTTGGAGCAGTGGCTCGCCGGTTACGGCACTTGCCTGGCATGCACAAGTACATGGGTTGGAACCCCAGCACCATGTACGCAACTAAGTGTTGTAGCAACAGAGGCCACATGAAAACCTAAAAAATTGATGCTATCTCACTGTCCTCTCTTTAAAAATTCTCAGTCCCTCTCTTTTATAAAGAGAGAGGGACAGTGAGAAAGAGAAACAATTTTAGTTTTTCATGTGGTTTTCGTTGCTTCAAGACCTCGCTGTGTAAATGGTGCTGGGGTTTGAACCCGTGTACTTGTGCATGCCAGGCAAACACCATAACCACCCATCCACCGCTCCAGCCCCTTCCCATGAACTCTTAATGCACTCCAACTCAAGTGCCCAGACACACCTGAAGCCCAACCGGCTTCCAGTCACGTGGGCCCAATGCAGTCCCAGGGCCTGCCCACCTGTACCTGCCCTTCCTGCACAGCAGCTGGCCTGCAGCCTCCATGCCTTCTGCAGCACTCTGGCGTCCAGTGCCTTGCACAGTCCCTGAACGATGGACAGACACTCTGCTGGCATCCTGTGGGCTGGTGATCATCTGGAAGTCTCGATGGTGGCCACACAGGTGGGACTGGCCTGAGCCCTGCCTCTGCAATCCAGTGGGTAGGTTCACTGACTACAGCCTACCTGTGGAAGTGAGCACCCTCAAACTGCCAGCTGGACGGGGACTGAGAAGACCTGGCAACAACCCTCCCACAAGCTGGCTGGACAGCTGCTCTGACAGAAGTGGCCTCAAGGGTAACAGGTGGAGTCCGTGCAGGGCCAGTTGCTTCTCCCCACCACAGGAGTTTCCCTCTACTGTGGGGGAGCTGTTGCAGCTCCTCCAGCAAATCCTTCCCCTTTATCTTCCTGTCCAGTAGTTTGCCACTGTTTTTCGAAGGAGGTGGGTGTGTGTGTGCTGGGGATTGAGCCCAGGGTGCTTCACCACTGAGCCACATCCCCAGCCCTTTTTATTTTTATTCTGAGACAAGGTCTCACCAAGTTTCCCAGGCTGGGCTCAAATTTTAATCCTCCTGCCTCAGCCTTTTGAGCAACTGGCATTGTGGGCATGTGCCCAGCAGCTGGCCAGATCAGTGTTTTAAGAGTGTCCCCTGCTTGTAATGCTTCCTGCCAAAGCCTGAAACCCACTCCTCCACCACCACAAACAGGGCTCAGTCATGAGCTGGTGGCCCATTCCAACACTTGCTCACTGTCTGAAACAAAGCCGGGCGGTTAAGAAACGATATCTTTATGTCAATGAGTGCCAAGGCTGAATTCTCAATGCCCCAGAGCTGGCTCCACAGAAGGCCTCATGCATAGTACAGGGCCCCAAGAGCACTTGCAGAGCAAGGGACCCCTGGACAGGCTGAACGCAGCCTTGGCTTAGCTTAGCCCAGCCAGGGCATCCTGAAATGCCTGGACGCTGGACTCAGGAAGGCCCAGGGTTTCTAGCCAGGGCTGAGTCGGTGCTGTGTTCCCAGGAGCTGGGGCTGCAGGGCCTGGACCCCAGCACCCCAGGAAGTGGGCAGAGGAGCCCACAGGAACAGATGCCAGCCAGGTGGGCAGAACCCAAGCCAAAGCAGGGCTTTCTCTCAATGGGGGGTGGGCATCCCACCCAGGGAGGGACCCAGGCGGAGGCTCTGAGAAGCTACATGGCCCTGGTAAGCTCCCAGCTACTCCAGTCAACTCCACATCCCTGGGGGCCTGCTCTGGAGACTCCTTGAGGCCTGGGCTGGGCAATGGGGCTGGTGGCTTTTGGGGTCGGGGGATGGGGGAGAGCAATGTGACTGGCTGCCACCAGGGGTCGCTGCTGGCCATGGACCACAGTGTAGGGCTAGGGATAGGGGTCATGCTGCCCTCATCTAGAAGCGGCACTCAGGTGGATGCCAGAAGGCTGGTGGACCACCTGGGAGGCCAAGGAATGGAAGGGAGGTTCTAAAGGACAGTCCCAGGAGCCTGTGCCAGTCCCCGGGGCTCCAGAAGGCAGTGGGTGTTTGTGGTTCCCTGGGAAGGGGTGAGTTTGCACTCAGCCCATCTGGAGGAAAGCCTTTTGGGTTGTGCAGCTAATACCAGGTGGGAACCTGGGTCAGCTGCTAAGTGGGGGCAGGCCACGCTGCCCGTGGTCTCAGTCCCCCGGCCCCACCCCCATGTCTCCTGTCAGCTCTTCCAGACCCCATGGATCTGACTGGCGTCCCAGGACCTTCCCTCCCCCTCCCACACAGGCACCCACCCCAGCTCTGCCTGGACTGACAGCGGTGCGCTACTTCCCAGGCACTTAGATGCTGAGGGATGTCCAGGAGCCTGACAGGCCCACTTCACAGACCAGGGAGCCGAGGCCACAGGGAACAGCACCCCTGGTAGGGAAGAGCTGGCTAGACGCAGGATGTGAGCGGCACCTCTCACTTCTCCTGCCTGAACTGGCGATGTGGGTGCTGGTCTGGGTGGGGCCTAAAGCCTCCAGAGCTCATGGCCTGCCTGCCTCCTTACCCACTGGCAGGGTGGTGGGGTGGGCAGGGCTCCCTCCTCTCTGCAGGGTCAGGGCACGTTCTAAAGAGGCCTCCAGAGGCAGAGGCTGCAGCCAGGCTCCCTAATCCCCAGCTCTGCCTACCTGGCCTCTCCCAGTCTGTCTGAGAGCTGCTCAGGAGCCTCTTCCCCACTGGGGCCTCTCTGAGCCAAGCCCAGTGTCTGCCCAGAGAAGGCCCTATGTTGCGGCTGGACATGTTGGGGCAGCTGGCCTGGCCTGGGGCCGCGCCGAGGACAGCAGCCGCTGGGCAGTGTCCTGGGCTAGAGCCTCTCTCCAAGACAAAGGGTCCTTGTGTGTCTGAATGAGTATTTATCCTGGAACCTGAGTTAACTCAGGGCCACAAGGCTGGGCGGGGGCCCTGGCACTGGCCCTCGGTGGGTAAACATGACCCCAGCTGGGCACATAGCAGTGGGTCTAGACTTCCGCAGCCTCGTGTCCCTGACATCTACACAGGACAGGAAAGGGGAACAGGGCTGCTGGGCACCACATCCAAATGCCATTGCTGAGCAGGAGGGGAGGGGCTTCACCATGGCCACACGCCATGTGTGTGCCAGGTGTTCTCACCAAGGCACGAGGCGAGGGTCCTGCAAACACGTCCACACAGTGTGCTTGGGTCCACTGCTGCAGATGACAGCCTGGAGCCCCCAGATTGACGTGCTGAGTCCAAGCCCGAGCAGGATGGTGTCCAGAGACTGGGCCTTGAGGTCATGTGAGGTTGTGGGTGCGGCCCTGAGATGAGATTAGTGTCCTAAGAAGAGACCAGGGGCTGGAGCGGTGGCTCAGTGGTAGGAGCACTTTCCTGGTACGCACGAGGGCCTGGGTTCAAACCCCAGCACCACACATATAACTGAGTGTCGGAGATACAAAGGCCAGATGAAAAAATAAATAAAATTGATTCTCTCTCTTTAAACAAAAACAAACAAAAAGGGGGGGCACTCCTGGAGATAATTGCAATATCCAGAATATTTACACATTTTATACACATTTTATATTATTTTGTTAAAATCGTGTAAGGTTGTTCAAAAAAAAACAAAAAAAACAAACAAACAAACAAAAAGATACCAACAAGAAGAGGAGAAGAGACCAGAGCTCTGGATGCCACGTGAGGACACAGCGAACAGGCAACCACAGGCCGGAAAGCACCAGGATGCCCTGGTCCCCAAGCCCCAGCACAGCACAGCCCACCCTGAGAAAGCGGGCTGCCTGGCCCCTGGTCTGCCTACTTGTGATCATCCCCCTGTGGCCACCACCACCAACTGCCTGGCTGGAGGCCCATGAAGGCTTGGATCTTCTCTGAGGATCCTGCAGCCATGTTGGAGGGGCCTGCACTGCCTGGCAACAGGGCCAAGTGGTCACTGCATCTCCAGCTCACTGCCCTCCATGCACCCCTGCCCTGGAAGCCCAGGAGCCACAGGAAGGGGTGCCCTGCCCACCTGCAGCCCCCACTCTCCAGCTGTCCCCCAGCCCAGGCTGGACGCCAGTCTCCCTTGTCCCCTGGGTCCAAGCCTATGGAGGACAGTACGTGCCTGTGGCTACACAAGAGGCCCTTCCTTTAACTGTCCACCCCTCTATCTAGGCAGGACCCCCAGGAAGTGTCGATGCCAATGACCTAGCCACACAGACCTGGGCTTCCAGCTCCCATTGGACACTTGGGCTGCCCTAGGTGGGCTGAGCACTGGACCCTTGTCCCAGTTGAGGAGCGCCCAGCAGGACAGAATCAGGGGGGTGGCCACCTAGAACATGGGGACATGCTGAGCAGTGACCAGCTGGACAGAGCCAGAAGAGGGTCTCAGCCCTTCCTTAGGATATGCTAGAAGGCAAGTCGCTGCTGGGTGTGCCATGGGGCTGGGGCATGCTCCTGGGCATGCTGCATGTGGAGGTCAGCCACCACGCATCCTGGCACTGCTGCTCCCAGCCCCGCCCGGCCCGTGTGGGCATGCTGCCACAACTGGCCAGGCATTTGGTCCAGGCAGCCTGCAGGGGGCGCGGTTGGGCCAGGCAGATGCCCAGGCCCCTGTCAGACCATCTCTTAACCAAGCCATCCTCATGTCCCCTAGTCTCTTCACCTGGAGACCCTCTCCCCACACATTGAGGAGCTGCCTGGTCACCTCTCATCAGCCCCAGAGCCTCTGGGCACAGCATGGGTCCCAGTTGCCTCAACCGCCCACACCTCCCCTCTGTCTTAAGATCTCCATGCTCTCAGCAAACTCCCCCAAAGCATGTGAGTGCCAGGCCAAGTGACAGTGGAAAGAGCTCAAGACCCACAGGGTGGGCCTGGTCATATCAGGCACCACTGCCCACTGTGGGACAGGGCTCCATGGTGAGACCACTGTGGTGGGTGGAGGTAGGCTCTGCCTTGAGCCACCAGACAGATGCACACTCATCTCCTCCAGGGTGTCCGGGGCTCAGCCCCCCTCCACGCTTCTGCAGGAATGGCCCAGACCCCTTTGAGCCACACTCACACTGGCACCAAGCAGAAGGCTGGAGGCTCACGGGGGATTGCAGAAAGAACACCCCTCTGCTCCACTTGGAGACCCTCCATCCAGGCCACCAGGGGTGAGGGCTTCAGGTCCCTGCGGGCAGCGCAGACCAGGCGGGCAGCCAAGTCATACCTCCACCCACATCTCCCCTGGTCCCTCCGTGTCTGTCTCTACACCTCCGCTCTCCTGGGGTGGGCTCACAAGGGGAGATGTCACCTGGGGGTGGCAGGCACTGTGGGGACTTTTGGGGAGGACGAGCTCATGCGTAGTTCTGATAAGGTAACCACGGAGTGAGTGTGACCAGAGACGTCCAACCTGGAAAGAAAGGGCTCCTGACTGGGCATAGTGGCGCACACCTGTGTTCCCAGCAACTCAGGAGGCTGAGGCAG
>PVKS010000956.1:46521-81548 GCA_004027875.1 Aplodontia rufa
AAAAAAAAAAAAAAAAAAAGCGCCCCTGAGCTCAATCCATCTTAGTGCCTCAGGGAAGGAGGAGGAGAAAAAAAAGGAAGGAAGAGGGATCAGGGATCAGGCCATTGTGTGGTCTTGGTGGCAGGGCCACCAATGGGTCTGCAAAGCTCCAAGTCTGTCCACTCCCAAAAGCAGGGGATCTGCTGGGGGGATCCTTCTTGGGGTTGTCTGGCAAGAGCCATCATGCAGGCAAAATCCCCAAAGGGCCTGCACACAATGCCTACAGCAGAGCAGGGATCCAGGGTTTTCTGGGGGTCCCAGGACCACTGGAGGGCTGGGCGGAGCTCAGGAATGGTGAGCCGAGTGGGTCTGAAGGAGCAATTTCTGAACCCTCTGCTGTGTCCAGCCTGGAGGGTGACTCAAGGCCATGCCTGTGAGGCCAGCACTGGACAGACCTCAGGATAAACCAAGTGTCCCACAGGCCCTGCCAGCAGAGGGGCTTTAGGGAGTTCACAGGGTCCAGAGCTTCTGCCTGGAGTCTCAGGTAGCATTAGAGCAGCTTCACCTGCCCAGAGCCCCCCATGCCCTGCCCAGGCCCAGCTGCTAAGATCACTCCCAGCCCCCTGAGTCTAGGCATGCACGTCCTGAACTGCAGGGCTGACTGAAGGGCTGGGGTGGTACAGGCATAAGTGTCCCATCAGTCATCAAGGGGCAGGACCCTGAGACTAAGCCTCCTTCTCACACTTGGTCTTCCATCTGCACCTTCTCTGTTCCAGGCTCTGTTCCAGCCTAGGTGGGTTTGGAGTTAGAGTGTCCTGGAATAAAGGAACAGGTATGCTGTGATAGGGCCATGGGGGCCCAGTAGGGGACAGGGGACAGGAAACTTGGGTGGGTTCCAGGTGTCCTTCCCACGCTCCCTGTTCTTACCCCCCACCTGGAAGCTCATCCCCACTGGTGTCCTAGCCCCCATCTGTGCCAGTAGATCCCAAGGTCTCTGACAGTTCAAGGCCAGAGCACCAGGGGAGAGCAAAAGGCCTCACCCCACCCAGAGGAGGCAGCCTGGGCCTCTGGTGAAACCCAACATCAGCACAGGGCACATACAGCAGCACCCCTGACTGGTCTAGCCCTCGGCTGCCCAGCAGGTGGGCCAGTGTCTACCCAGGAGGCCAGCAGGGATTGGGCTGGGTCTGGCTCTGCACCCTGTCCTGGGGCCCCAGGCTGTCCCTTCTTCCTTTTAGTCCTTCAGGAAGGTCCTGGGCCCTGTGACCCTCAGATGCCTCTGGACTGGGAAGCTGACCGTTCAGGAGGTCTACCTGTAGCCCCCACCCCAGATTAGCTGAGGCCGTTGCTGGGCTGTTCTGTGCCAGGCCAGGCAGCCAAAACAGCCAGGCACTGGGTGGGCCCAGGGCAGAGTGACTTTTGCACACGAACCTCCCTGGGGAGGCCTCAGGGAATCAGAAACACATGGTAGCCCAAGTGTACCCCCACCCGGCCCTCAGGCGGCTCACCCACAGAGACTTGCCGGGAACTGACATCCAGGTCCAGTCTCCACTCTCCACCATCCAGCTGGTCTCCCATGGCCTGAAGGTTGAGGAATGAAACCCAGACCTTTCCCTTAGCCTCCACCAGCAGCCCTCTGGAGGCACCAACAGTCCCAGGCCCAGCCGTCTGGGGCTCAGGGCCACTTTCACCACCATGCTGGAAATGAGACCCAGACCAGGACCCTGCTGCTCACCCCTCCTGGAACACTGCCGTGGGCCAGCTTCTTGGGAGGGCTTCCTGGGAGAGAGGACCCTGAGAGTGAGTGGCCCTGCCAGACTCCCAGAGCAGGGTTTCAGTACCCATTAGGGTCTAGCCTGCCCAAGGAGCTGGAGGGGCTGCCAAGGGGTCCACTGTGTCCCTAGGAGACCCCGCCTGCCCGAAGGGCTGCCCCAAGCCAGGTGGGTTGGGGCCAGATCTGCACCGCCCTGACGTGCCCAAGGCCTGCTCCCTCCCCCAAAGAGGGCGCCCCGTGTGCCAGGTGCTGGCTCCTTTGCCAGGAACATGAGCTCATTTCACCCCCTCAGGCAGGGCGGGCTGCCGTGGTCCCCACCCCACAGGCTACGTGACTTGCCCGAGGTCACAAAGCCATCCTGCAGCTCCCCTCCCTGCCCCCACGGCTTCCTGGAACATCCCCAGAAGTCTGGGTTCCCTCGCACCCTCACATGGACAGAGGCACCCATGGCCAGCTCTGATACAGGAGCCGAGAACATCAGGGAGGGTCTTGCCAGGCAGCCAGGTGGACACCATGAGCAGAGGCCAGGCACTGGCCGGAGCGCCCAGGGATGCAGACGCAAGACTCCCACCGTCCAGGGAAGGGACTCCAGGGACTGGACCTCCTGTATCAGGATTTGAAGGAGGCGGAGGCCACCCGACCCAGGGCGGAGAGGATCCAGGGGATCCAGGAGGGCTGGCAGTGGCGCTTGCTGTCCACTTGCTTCTGCTGTGCTCCCCAGCCAAGTAGGAAGTGCCAGGAGCTCCCCTGCGGGCCTCTGGCCAGGCCTCCTGAGCATTTCTGGGAAGCCCCCACGCCCAGAAAGTAGGAATGTACTGTGCCCCCAGCCCAGGCTTGTCTGGCCTCAGGTGCCCTGCCAGGCCCAGCTGGCGGTCCCCTCCTCTGGCTAGAGACAACTGAGTAGGGCCAGGGCAGCCAGGCAGGATGGGAACATGCTTCCTACTGGAGGTGCCTGGGCCTGGCAGGATGCAGGACCGGGGGCAGACACTGGTGTGGGAGGCCTCGGGGACTCATCAGGCAAAGATGAGAAGGCAGCAGTGCTGGGGCCAGATGGAGTCACCCCTCACCTCTCCAGCTATTCCAGACCCCCATCCTACTGACCTGGGGTCCCCAAACCTGAGCCTCAGAACCTGGGCCCCTGAGCACCACTGCAGCAGGGGTCCGTTCTGTCTCTGTAGACCAAGACCACCTGGGGAAGACACCAGGGCAGTGATCTCTGCCTATGAGGCCCACCCTGCCTGGTCTCCAGCACAGCAAAGGACCATGCCACTGACTGGCAAGCCCTCAAGGACCCCAGGAACATCACAGCCCTTGGCCCCAGGCCCTTCCCAGAACTCTCTGCTTATCTCAGGCTGACACAGACACTTGCCCATGGAGGAGACAGGCCGTGGAGTGGTCCAACAGCCAACTTGAACTTGGGAGGATGAGATCAGCACAGCACCGTCAGCCCACAAGCACTGGGACTCGGGGGCACCTCAGTCTCAGGACCCAAGTTCAGAGAAGCAGCAGGCCTCAAGGAGGCCCAGGAATGGGGTGAGGGTGCAGAGACCAGCTGGGTGTCCTTGAACAGCAGTGCCGGCAAGGGGATGACCCCGTGGGGACCTGAGGGGCAGCAGCTGCTGGGTCCCAGACATGATGACCATCCCCTGAACCTCCAAACACTGGGGCCATATCCAGCTGACACCCTGGCCACTCAGATGGGGCAGGATGTGTGGGTCTGACCCCTTGGGGACGGAGGTATCTTGGACACTGCCCACTGTGCCACCCCAGAGCCTCTCCCTGCTGGGGAGACCCAGCCCAGGATCCCTCCAGCAGCTGGGAGGCAGGGAAGGCACATCAGCAAGGGTTGTCCACCAGTTCTGGGGTTGGACAGGAAGCTGGGGAGCAGAGCTACTCATGCCGTGGGATTTGCTGAAAGTCCCCAAACCAGGCAGTCACGGAGGAGGATAGGGAGGGCACCTGGAGGCACTCACCGGTGCTGGTCTGCATCCTCCCGATCAACCCCCAGACCAAGGAGAGGCCAACAGGCAACCAGAACTGGAAGTCCAGGGTCCGTCCCCGCTCAAGGCACCCCAGAACCCGAGCCCAGAGAGTGACCCCTGCAGGCTATGGGCCAGAGGAAGGGCTCTCCAGAGGAGGCAGCCCTCCCAAGAGGCCCTCAGGGCAGGGGAGGCCAGGCAGGGCTCTGCTGATGGGAGAGACTGCTTTGAGATTCCTTGTCCTGGCAGGTGTCCCCATTCCCAAGGCTTCCTGTGATTCCCCTCAGCTCCTGGGAAAGAGGCAGGAGAACAAAAGGCCCAGGCGAAGGAAGAGGAAGGCAGGACAGATTCCAAGGTCCCCTGCCTGATGCTCAGGGTGTCCCCGCTGATCCATGAGGCAAGCAGCGTGGCCGCCTCTGTGGCCACTGGGCAAGAATCCTTGGCCCCTTGCCCCTGCCCATGCACACAGGGTCACTTGCAGGCAGGGGGCCGAGGGCAGGGGAAACCCTGCGCCCTGTCCCCTCTCCACCTCCCAGGGGCGCAGGGCCTCCAGCTGCGTACTCTAAGGGGAGCTGCGGAGGCAGACCAGCCAGGTGGGAAGCTTTCCAGACCCGCTCTCTGTCGCCCACCATGGCCAGCATCAGCACGATCCGATTTCATGGCCATCCTGGATTCTGCCCCAGCTTAGAAGGAGCCCACAACTCAGTATATTTTAATTATATCTTTGAGGATCATGAGTACAATCATTTCCAGATGGGGTCCTGGACAGGCGTTCTGCCCACCAGGCCAGTGGTGGGGGAGAGGGAGCAGACCTCAGGCCACTGCAGGCTGACTGTGGCACCTGGCACCGGGTTAGCAACTCAGTGTCTGCCAAGCAGTTGGCACCAAATGGGAGAGGCTGCTGTTCAGTCATGCTTTCCATTTGATAGATGGGGAAACTGAGGCACAGGGAAACAGACTTGGAGGATTCAACTTGTCTGGGCATCCCAATGGAATGCAGAGGTTGGAACCTAACCCAGCCCTTCCACGCTGGAGATCTCTGGGGTGAACTTGACTGGACCCCAGAACAGGGGCCAGCTGGAACCCAGGGTGTCTGGGACTAGGGTCACACATTAGGAAAGGGCGGGGTCTGGCTATGTTGCTCAGGAAAGGCCATATCCACAGAACAGGCCAAGCCTGGGGGCCTGGCAGTTTCCCTGGGACTGGAAACCTCTGGAATGCCCCCTCTATTGTGGCTCCAGGCAGGTAGGGCCAGTCTCTGAAGTCTCCACAGTGGCTGCCTCCCCATACTCCCTGGGCCCCCTCCCAACAGGGACAGTGACCCAAGACCCAGGAGCCCCTCAGTCAGGGGATCAGGTGCAAGCCCACCTGCTGAGGGCTTAGGAGAGGAGGTGTGCCTGTGTGCCCTGCTCAGGAGGACCTGCCCTGGCACTGGGTTTCCACCCCTGCTGGGCAGTGGGGAGGAAGGGTTCCAGGCAGTCAGCACAGGGGACCTGGAAAGTCTGCTGGCTAGGATGATTTGCCCACTCTGCCTTCCAGATGCTTCCTGCAAAGGGGGCCACCTGGTTTCTGCCCAGAGCCCCTCCCTTCTTCAGTCAGGCTGCACCCCACCCCCTCTAGGCTGGCCTGAGATTGAGACCCCTGTGGAGGGAGAATGGCCACAGGCCCCAGCTCCCTGTATGGCAGTCAGGGAGTGGGTGGGCAGATAGAGTCCAAAGGGTTCAAGGTGGCCACTCCAGCTCTGCTGGCCGCGGGCCCTACCCTTACCCTGCCTGACTACAAGCAGCAGGTTCAGGAGGGCCAGAAGGACAACAGGTGTCAGGCTTCAGAGGTGGGATACAACTACAGGGGACCTAGGGAACTACAGCCTCTGGCATGGGCCTGGCCCCTGCTAGATGCTCACCCAGTTGGAGAGTGCCAGCCTATCAGCCCAGGGCATAGGCCAGTGCCACAGGCAGCCCCCAGCCCCATTGCCTCAGTGCCCCCTGTGAAGTGGTTCAGAGAATGTGCCAGTGACCCATAGTGCCACTGGGGTCACTGACACTGTCACCTCTTGGGGAGGCTCCCTACTGCACCTTCAGCCAAGGCCAGCAACCCAAGGTGACCCCAGCTTGGCTCCTTTGAGGCCCCACCAAGGGGTCTGCATGGGCAGTGCTGGACTGCATGGAGACCAGGCCAGGCTGCACAGAGGGGCGTCTGACCCTAGCCCAAAGGTGACTGGCTCATGGGGCCCTGCTTGCCTGGTGACCCCAAGATGACCCTGGAGAGTGGGATCAAGGTGGGAGTCTGAGGTGCCCTGGGCTCTCTGCCCGTGTGCACCCACGGCAGACATGAGCTCATCCTCAGCCCCGCGCCTGCTAGATCAGGTGGGAGAGTGCACCCACTGGGCCCACCAAGGCAGGTGTGGTGCTGATTCACATGGGCTCCCGGGGCAGACAACCCACCTCTTCCCACACACCAGTGCTCTCTAGCTCTCCATTCCAGGCAGATGGATTCCCAGGCCTGACCTGCAGTGAACTTGCCCTGAGACTTCCTGGGAGCTCACCGTTAAGGCCAATAGCAATGGATCACACCAGGAGGATGAGCCTGCCTGCCCCTGGGGTCTCACCACCGTCCTCCAGCTGGGAAATCCACAAGCACCTTCCATGTGCCAACTCCAGGGCTCCCGGTGCCCACCTGTCCTTCAAATACCCCTCCATCACTCTTCTCTCCTGCTGGTCTCCCATGCACCCACCACGACTGACTCCTCATCCCCAGCTGCACAGATCTGTGGGCCCCTCCAGGCCAGCCTCTGCCTCCTCCCAGTCCACCATGAAGCTCACTCATCTCAAGGTGCCCATATTCCCTTGAAGTTCACCCCCTGGCCAGCCACTGACAGTGCCCTTCCCCTCCACTGAACTGTCTCCACCCACTCCCGTACCTGCTGCTCATCCTGCTCACTCTACTCCACACCCTCACCCGCCCCTCCCGTCTGCCCAGCCAGCCATCCACTGAACATTTACAGACCATACATATTGTCCCCACACCGCTGAGGACAAGCTTAGTTCTCCCAGAGACTGTCAATAAGTAAACCAAGTGGCGTGGCCACCAGCTGATGGTGACTGGTGTCCTGGTGACCGTGGGTGAGTGTGGTGAGGGAGCCACCAGGGACAGCAGGTGTCAGGGTGAGAGGATCCATGAGGGGGGACATTGGGAGAGAGTCCCAAAGCAGACCTTGTGAGTGCCCTCTGCATACAGGGAGAGCCTGGAACTTTGGGAAGGGAGCTGGGGGCAGGAAGAAGCCCCAGGCAGTCCTCAGGAGACCCTGCACCCTGGGGTGGCCACAACTCCAAAGCAAAGGCTGCCTGGGAGGCCCCGCTGGAATGGGGGAGCAGCTCAGCACCCCTCTTCCACCCAGTCCAGACAGGCCCAAGCAGGTGGTGAGGCAGCTTGCACATGCCACGGCCTCCACCTGCCTTGCAGGCAGCAGGGCTGCCTTCCTCCTCTTTCCTGCATCCTTCACCCCATGCTCTTCCTCCAGCTCCATACCCCCTGCTGGATGTGGGACTATGGGGTCCCCACCAGCCCTTCTGCAGATAGCTCAGGCCACCTGAAGACTATCAACAAAGGCTTTCCTGATCTGGTTGTGAAGGGGATGCTTGGTTTGAAAGTCTCTTCCCCAAATGTGTCAAGGGCCCTGGTTCAGAAAGCCTCCTCCCCTTGGGTGCCACACATACCCCTTCTGGCCAGTGTCCTTCTGGGGCACCAGGCCAGCAGCACCTGCTCAGCCAGGCCACACAGATAAGGAAAGGCCAAGCAGGGCAAAACGGTCTGCCACCCCCTGGGTGAGCCCACCTCGCAGGCTATCCCCCATGCACAGCTGAAGGCCTGGGGGGAGGGTGGGCACATGGCCCCAGGGCATGCAGGTGGCTCTCTGTCACACCTAGGTCCCACCTGAGAGCATAGCTAGCTCCCTTGCAATCCTGGGGAGGCAATGGCTCTGGCTCCTGACCCAATATCAAAGCTGCCAGGATGGGGGGACCAGAATCAGTGCCTGACCTGGGCTTGAGGGATGGATAGGAGCTCAGGCAGGGGACACACAGCTGGCACAGGGGCTGGGGGGACTGGGATGGCCAGGGTAGGACACTGGGAGCCAGACACAGGGCACTGAGGGGCTCCACGGGAAGTGTGAGTGAGGTGGAGGTGGAGTGGGGGGCTTATTGGTCTTCCTGTATCCCAAGGGCCCCCAGGCCCAGTCGAATGGAGCTGGGAAAAGTTTAACCAACAGCAACTCAAGGGCGCCCCTTGCCAGGCTGGACCTTGGCCAGTCCTGGTAAGAACCAAGTGGGTAGCAGTTCCTGGGATGGGAGTGGGGTCCAGCTTTGCCCCACCCTTGCCCCTACTTCACAGGGCACCACTGGGTGCTGCAAGCAGGAGGGCCCCTTCCTTACCTGCACTCTCCTAGGAATTTCAATCATGTCCATCAGTCCCCCAGGCAACCCAGGACAATGGGGAGCCAGGACCCTTGGGGTCGGGCCAGGCTCCATCCCCACCTCAGGAGGGGTGAGCAGTGGCTGTCCCTCTGGAGCTGGAAGGGCCAAGGCCTAGGGAGGAAGGGCTGGCTCGTCCCATATGCAGCCCTGAAGACCCACCCAGGCCCCTGACCCAGCCAGGAGGCCCCCCCTCCCTGTCCCCAGCTCCCAGAAGCCTGGCCAGAGGACAAGCTAAGATAAGGTCTGAAGGAGGGAGAGAGGAGAGAGAAGCCCAGGTCCGCCCTGATCCTGATTAGCAGTAAATCCCAGGAAGTTCCCACCCCATCCTGAAACCCATCTCAGTGCAGCGTCATAAACCACAGTCACCATTCAGGGCTGGCTCTGTGGCCCCTGCGCCCCAGGATTCCCACTCCAGTGAAAGGAGCTGACTCTGCCCACATGACAGCAAAGACCCCTGTGTGCTCGATGGGTGCCTGGGGAGTCGGGGTCCCCACCTGGCCCTGTGTGCTCAGTGTTGAGGGTATTAGGGTCCCCAGCAAGGTGTTCATGGGATGGCATGTGTCTCTTAAGATCCCTTGAGGTTGCTGCCCTGGGTTCCACCAAGCTGGACTCTTCTTAGTGGTGTGGGGTCCTGGGGGTGAGGTGCCACGTGGTCCTATGGGGAGGCTGGAGAACCCCAATTCCTGGGAGGTGGAGAGGCAGGGATCAGTCCAGCCAGGAAGCCCAGCAGGTGGGGGATGACATCCAATGGGGACACTAAAAAGGCAGAAGAGGGAAAAGGGACCTCTCTGCCCCTTCCCTTGAGCAAGATGGCCCCCAGTGGGTTCCTGCCCTTTGGTGCCCTCCAGCTAAGGGAGCTCAGGGTGGGAAAGGCAGCAGGGCCTGGGGCTTGGTATTGGAAGGGCTGTGGGGACAGTCAGAGGCTTCCCCAGTCCAAGCAGTCCCTAGGACGCATGGGTCCACTGAGGCAAGCGTTCTGGCCAAAGGTCACCTGACTGTCAGTGGCAGAGCAAAGAGGAGCAGAGGATGACAGAGCCTGGGAGGGGATCATGGGCCCCAGGGGAGTTGGAGTCACCTGGGTGAGAGGGACACAGATGCCCTGAAGGGATTAGGGGACAGGGTGGGGGGCCTGGCCAGGGCAGGAGGCCACACTGGCTGTGAGGTGTGGGCAGGCTGGCCCTCGGCTGGCCAGGCAGTGTGCATGGCGCCGTCGGGCAGATGACTTAATCCCAGGCGGGCTTTGTCTCTGGGCACCGCCCCCCTGCCAGATTCTCTGCCTGGCCGGGCCCCTGGCCGCACGCCCCCCACCCCCCACCCAGCTCCTAGCAACCTGCAGTGGAGCATGGGCAAATGAGAGCAGGGCTGGGGGCTCTCACCCCCAGGCCTGGGAACAGCACAGGGGTGGCCGTGAGGTGCGGCCAGGGCAGATCCACCCTGGGCTGGGCTCAGGGGACGCCTGCCCAGCCTGGCCCGTGCCAGCCCCCGAGGAGGGCATCCTGGGAGTGGCTCTCGGCTGGCATCCTGGCATAGGAGGCGCCAGGGCTGGAGGCAGGGGGCGGGGGCTTTGTAGACTGCTGCCCCCCTCTTC
Organism: Aplodontia rufa; assembly: GCA_004027875.1. NCBI lineage: Eukaryota > Metazoa > Chordata > Mammalia > Rodentia > Aplodontiidae > Aplodontia > Aplodontia rufa. Next base: position 56,314 of record PVKS010000956.1, read on the forward strand.
CTGGGGCCCCCACCCGCCTGATCCTGTCAGAGCCTTAGAAAGAGAGACAAAGGCCCCGGGAGGCCCCGGGAGGACCGGGACACAGGCAGGAGATGGGGTTTTAATGACCGAGCCATGGTGGTGGGAGTGGAGGCAGCTCATTAACCCTGTCGGGCCCTCATGCTGGGCCCACCCAACACTGGCCAGGCCCTCTCCCTGATCCCCATGCTGCCTCCATCACTTGGGACTTGGGGAGAGAAGGTACAGTCTCATCTCCAAAGACAGGCCAAAGCTTGAATATGCTCCTTGCAGAGGTGCTGGGCAGGAGGGGAGCTGGGCAATATGTCGGGTGCACCAGCCTAGAGTCCACTGTGTACCCACCATCATCACTGTCCCACTGCCTGACCTTGGAGTGGAACTCCAGCCAGGGGTGTCACCTGCGCCTGGGGAACACCTTTTGGATTTGAGGTTCCAGCTGAGTGGAAGTGGTGCCCCTCCAGTCCTCATGGACCTCTGCCTCCCAAAGGTGGAGGGAACTTGGAGCCCTTTGGGGGTGTGAGAGGAGCCAGATGCTCCTTCCCCAGGAGGTCACCTTGCTCTGCCTCAGTTTCTCCACCTCTAAGAGGGGCATCTGGTGGGGAGAAGGCTGGGCATGGGCAGGTGTCTCTAAGGCTTCTCCCCATACTGGGGATCAAACTCAGTGGCACTCTACTACTCAGTTACACTACCAGCTCTTTAAAAAAATTTATTTTTTGGAGGTAGGGTCTAACTAAGTTGCTGAGGCTGGCCTCAGACTTGTGATTCTCTTGCCTCAGCCTCTCATGTTGCTGGGATTATAAGTGTGTGCCCTTCTCTGAGGCTTCTTAGCATGAGTGAGAGGGAATGTTTCACCCTAGATCCCAGAGTGTATGGCACAGGATGCAGGGTGGAGGGTTTGAGAGGATGGAACCCTCAGAGAGAAACTGACACTCTCATCTGTGGTTCTTGCAGAAAGAAGGTTCCTGGCTACATGGCCACTCTAGGCCACATACACACAGCACTCAAGGGTTGGGTGCCAAAAGTGACTGTCCATGCTAGGAGACAGGTAGATGGAAGCACTCGTGATGGTGCTGCTGGGGAGCGGCACAGAAGGAGCCCTCAAGAGTGCCCAGCCCCACCCAGAAGAGCACCAGCAGCCCCCTGGGTGCCTGATCCCATTCAGGAGGCCCACTGACTCTGGTCCCTTTGCTGGAGAGGGACTACAGACTCCAGAAAATGGGCAGTGCTGCCTCCCGCCCCTGTCGGTGGCCATAGCATCTCTGAGGCTCAGGGTGGGAAGCCCAGCCTGATGAGGGAGGACCCCTGGGGGGACGGGCAGGGGAAGGTGGCCCCATCAGGCCTGGTGGAGTGCCAGACCGTGGGGAGCCAAGGTTGACAAGGGGACAAGTAAAGGGTCCCTGTGATGGCCCCAGACAAGAGGCAGGCCGGAGGGGAGGCACAGCCCAGGAGGTGCCCTGGCAAGGTGCGCAGGCTCAGAGGACCCAGGGAGGTCCTGGGCCTGCTGGGAGGACAGAAGAGCTAACCGCAGCCGAGTTGATCAGAGTGCGGAGGCGTGAAGTCAACGAAGTCCAGTGGAGATGCCCATGCTGGGCCCAAACACAAACCCAGCATAGAAGACACACTCAACTCTATGTTGTACCCATGAGTGTGTGCACATGTCTGTGTGCACACTTGTGTGTGTCCCAGTGTGCATGTGTGCATACAAGCATGTGCATGTGTGCGCACATATGTGCATGCACGTGTGCATACCTGTGTGCGTGCGTGCATCAGTGTATGTGGATGTATGTGCCTGTGTGTACATGTCCGCACATGTGTGTGCCAGTGCATGTGAATGTGTGTATGAGCATGTGCGTGTATGTGCACATATTGCATGTGTATGTACACACCTGTGTGTGCATGTGTGCACACTTGTGCTTGTGTTTGCACGCATGCATGTGTGCACATGTGCCCGTGAGTTTGTGTGCATGTATGTGCATGTATCTATGTGTGCATGTGTGTGTGTGCCTCTGTGTGAAGTCAGAGCGGGCCTGCCCCTGCAATGGTGCTAGGTAGGTCTTGGTGGGCACAGAAGTTGTAAGCAACAGCCACCCCAGAGGGTCCCAGGCTCCCCAGAGCCTCCCTGAGCTCTGCCCAGCACAGTGCCCACCCCCAGATCCCCCATCCTCTTAGATGTGGTCTCCCACCAGAAGGAAACCTGGCCCTATGGGCACCTCACGCCTTCCCCCTGGGGTGTGAGCCCAGGATGGGGTGTGGGCTCCACTGGACCCTGACTGCATTGCCCACAAAGGAGCAAGTGACAAAAGAGAAAAACACTGGGCCTAGAGGCCTCTGAGAAGGTAGCATTGCTAGGGCCTAGAGGAAACAGGCCTGGCTGGTCTCCTCACTGGTGGCATGGGGCAAGGGGCCTCAATGTCCTGGGAGCCAGGGCCAGGAGGGGCCAGCGGCCCTGGTGGGTTCAGGGTGCGGCTGCCTGCCGCCAAGGCACAAACAGCCCAGTTTATTTTCACCCACGGAGTTCCCGGGGTTTCCAAAGCCTGAGCAAGGAGGCAGCGTGTGGCGGCAGTGAATGGAGCCTGTGAGCCTTCATCCAGGCAGGCTGGGGGGCCGGGATAAAGGGCCTCAGTCATGCTGCTGGGCTGGCCCAGCGCGAGTGTGCTAAGTTGAAGCTATAAATTACCCACGGCCCTGGCCAGCGCCACCGCAGGGCGGGCGGGGCGGCCGGGAGGGGGTGCGGGCTCTGTAAATCGGCCCTTTCACCGCTGGAGGCCAGGCACGAAAGAAAAACTTTGTTTTATTAAAGCAACATCAGGATTGTGGCCGCCCGGCCGAGAGGCGCCGGCAGAGGGGCTGGGCACCAGGCAGGCGGGGGCTCCCATGTACCCAGAGACTCACAGAAAGGCCCCTTCAGGACTGGCTGGCTCCAGGCACAGGAGCCAGGTGGTGGGCTTGCTGCTGCACCCCAAGCCTGTGGGCAGGTGGCCTCAGCCTTGCTCCCCTGAGGCTTGAGCTAACCTGTGCCCAGCCAGGAGGTCAGGGCCCAGAGCAGGGTTGCAGTGTTTCCTCAGCAGAGCTGGAGCTGGGATGGCTGAGGCAGAGAAGGAAATGGCAAGGGGTCCCAGTCCTAGAGCCCACCTGACAGACTCAGGCCCTGCCCAGTGGAGCAGGCTTTTGACCGCGGTGGCCACAAACAGGGGACACCCCCAGCAAAGCCCACGCTGCTTCTACAGCTGGACCCTCCCCAGCATCTGGGGACCAGGGGGAAGAACGTGGGGGCACCTATGGCCATGTATGAAGCTAGGGGCTCATCTCCACTCCTCACTTGGCCACAGTGCTCCTGAAGACCCAGGGCCTGAGCCCTCAGGCTTTCTTCTGCCCACACCCTATCCTCACCGATGCCCACACCCACTCGCCCACCCCTGTGCTCCTCCCTGTGGCTCTCCCCGTGAGGGAGCCTCTGTCACTGTCCTCATGCCCATCCTCAGAGCCTCCCCAGCCCAAGGTTTCCTTCCCCTCCCCACTACCCCAGTGGGACACAGCAGATGGATACCTGGTACAAACAGGGGCCAGCAGGACACTAGGGCCCGGTGGAGGGGCCCAGCCTCTGAGATGGGCAGGAGGTCTCCTGACTTCTTGAAGGTACCTCTGGGCTTCCCAGACCCTCTAGCTGGAGACAGGGCCTAGTCCCAGGGCAGGGTCCATCCCGGGCTTCACCGTGAGTAGAAGCCATCTCTCCTGGGAGATCCCCTGGCTTGCGCCCTCCACTGATGCCTGCACACTGGGACCCAGGCCTGGCCTAGGGTGACCCTGTCCCTGGCAACCCCCAGTTTCCAGTGCCTCCATTTGGGGCAGGACCCTCCTATGTCCCAGGCATCACTCTCAGATGAGTGGAGTGTTCCTGAGGACCTAGGAGTGGGAAGAAGCTGAACCTGGTGGAAGGAGGGGCCTGCCAGGAACGGAAATATGTATTCCCAGGCAGATTTTTATCTCCAGGGTCCCAGGCCAGGCAAAGCTCTATGGACAACCTGGAGTCCTAGAGCCCAGGCCTTGTCACCCCCCTGCGACATTGTCCTCTCCTCTTCTATCCTAGTGAACTTCTACCCACCCCTCACAAACTAGCCCAGAGAAAGCCTCCACTTAACCAGGTCAGAGCAGGGCACCACAGCTCATGCTGACCTGGACTCTCCTCTCGGCTTGACCCCTGCTCTTTGCTCCTGGGAGGTTGCAGAGTGGAGGTGCTCTTCAGGCAAACCCCACGAGGGCCTGAATGTGGCCACCATGTCCACCTCCTCACTGGAGCCAGCTTAGCAGCCCCTTCCTGAGCTTGGGCCTTTGCATACATATGTCTTCCTCATATCCTCTCTGACCCCATGCCCCGGGCTCTGCTGTGTCATCATGCCCCTGTAGGGGTGTGGAAGCCCAGGCTTGGAGAGGTAAAGAAAGGGCATCAAGACAGGCCACATGGTCTCGAGCAAATGGCAACCTCAGGCGGCACCCACAAGTCTCATCTGCCTGCACACAGGGGTGGTGCCCTCTGACTGAGACAGGCAGGTCCCTGCCTTGTGGGCCAACATCCACAGCATGCAAAAAAAGAGCTGATCCTATAAGCCAGATGATGCTGTGAGAAAGGAGGAGCAAGCGGTGGGGGGCACCCAGGGGTCTTCCAGGAGGAGGAGACTCCTGGGCAAGGCTTGGATGACAGGGAGCCAGATCTAGGTGTGTCGCCAAGGTGCAAGGCATTCAGCCTCAGCCAAGAGGTAGGAGTGCGGATGCAGGGTGCAGCTGTGGGTGTTCAGCCTTGGTCCCCACAGGGACTGGGGTTCTGACTCATGGACACAAGAGCCACTGTAGGTAGAGACAAGAGGGACCCTCTGAGCACTGAGGGTGTGCAGGGCTGGCCTGAGGGTCAGTCACCGGGGAAGAGTGGAATTCCAGACCTTTGCAGGCCAACCCTGGGCCATTACTCCCAGGTTCAGCCCCCTGTCCCCCACCCTGCCCTAGAGCCCCTCCTTGAATGTGGTAGGCAGAACTCAGGCTGGCTGGGGGGGCCGGGTACTACCGGGGCACTAGGGGGCAGGGCCTGGGAGGCGGCCATGCCCCTAGGGATCATCCAGCCACCCAGGAGATGAAAGGCCCTGCCCCTCTGGGGCCCCACAATGCCCTTTGAAGGCTGTGGGAATGCCCACAGGGTAGGCGGGTGCCAGGCCCCAGGAGGGGGCTGCTAGTTCCAGGCCCTGTCTGAAATGCAGCAGGCAGCTAGGGGCAGGAGGTACCACCTCCCTTGACACAGTCACTAAGAGTGAACCCTGTAACCAGTTCCTGTCTGCCCATCTGGACAGCTGTGGGTGTGGAAAGTATCCCTACTCCAGTGTTGGGCTGGGATGACTTGCCCAGAGGCCTCCACTCACAGATCCTGGGTCCAGTGACAGTCTGGGGATCACCTCCTTCTCAGTGGTCAGCAGAGCAGCTTCAGGCTGAAGTGGGGTGACCCACGTTGTCCCCTCTTCTTCAAGCCTGGCACTGTGTGGGGGTGGTGCCCTGTGTCTCCCTCTGCCCCCACTCTGGGCCCCCTGATGGCCTGAGCCCTGGCCAGCCCCAGGAATGGGGGTGGGGGCAGGTTTTAGGACCTGGGCCAGGCGGGACCTGTCGCTGCTGCCTGGGGCTGGGCGGGACAGGGCTGGAATGTTTGCGCTCCGTGTTTGCCCGGGGTGAGCGGGCGCTCGGGGGGCCTCCTCCCGCGCTCAGTCTACCGCTCCGTGGAGGCAGAGGGACCCTCGGGCCGCCCGGACACAAAAGGGTCCTTCCTTTCCTCCAGGCCACGTCTGGGCCGTGGCGGAGACCCGCGCCCGCACCAACGCGCCCAACCCGCGCCTCCCGCCCCCTCCCGGGGCTTCCCAGCCCAGCGCGGAGATTATGCAAATCCCCGGCGGCTTCTTAATTAAATCCCTAACGAGGCGCTGGGGCCGGGCCAGAGGCGGCGCTGAAAGCCGGGGTCACGCTCCGAAGGGGCCGCCCGTCTGCGCTGCGAGGGCCCCGCGCCCGCCCGGGGCCTGGGAGCGCCGCGCGGAGGGGCGACCCGGCCTCCCCGGCCTTCCCGGCCTCCCGGCCTCCGGGCCCCGCAGCCAAGAGCCCGCGGGCCGCGCCGAGGCCCGGCCCAGGCGGGAGGCCGGGGCGGGGCGGGCCGTCGGGCAGAGCCCCCGGCCGCGCTCCGCTTTCAGCCGCCTGTTGTTGGGCCAACAGCTTGGGCTGCGGCCGCCTGAAAGGCCAGGATTAGCGAACATTAGCGGCCCTTTGAGCGGCGCCCGGGGCGCCCCTTCCCGGCCACGCCCCAGCCGAGCCCCGCGCCCCTGCCCTGGCGCGCACGCCCCGCTTGCCCCGGGCGCCCGTGTCCTCATCCGCGGCCTGGGCTGACGTGGTGGCCAAGTCGAGGGAGCCGGGTGTGGCCCTGGTTCCCCACGTCCCCACGAGCCCCCTCCAGCTACTCCTGCGTCCTTCCCACCCCCACCTCAGGCCCTACTTTCAGCCTTGCCCAGAGCAGAGGGCTGCCCTTCCCAGCGGCCTGCCTGAATTTTCCCGAGCTCGGCTCTGGGGACTTGGTTTGCACCCCTTCCCCAGGTCTCAGCCAGGCCCACCTTTCCTTTCAGATAAGCTCTGAGTGGGGCCAGAGGAGGGCTGCTGATGGGCACTGTCCCTAAAGAGAACTAGGCGGACTCACTGAGTGTCCCAGACACCCCACTCAGAATCAAACCCAGAAAGCAGTATTATTATTCCCACTTTATAGGCCAGGAAATTGAAGCTCAGGGGGAGGCAGCCCAGGATCATGCCATCAGCAGGGGTGGAGCAGATGCTAATCTCCTCTCCCATTCCCACCTGGCCCATCTCCCTCCAGTTCCCTGCCTGTTTAGGGCACTGCTGGCCCAGGGGCCCTGCACCACTGCCCAGCCTGACTGGGGACTAAGTTTTGGGTTCTGACCTGGACCCCACTCAGGCTGTGGCCTGGGCTGGGCCTCTCCCCGCTGGGTTCCCATTCGGTTCCTGCTTAGTGCTGACCAGCAGGACCAGGAGCCATCTGGGACCTGCCTTGAGCCACCCAGCTGCATTGGACACGTGTGCACACGCACATGCATGTCCTCACAGGCACATGCACCTCAGCAAGTGCCCCTGCCCCAGGAGAGTAAACAATTTAATCAGAAGAAGCAACAGACTCCAAGAAAAAATGTGGCCAAACCTGACCGAGGCAGGCCTGTGGGGAGCTGGTGGCCCGTGGCCCCGGGTGCCCCCACTCTTGCAAACACCCCAGAGTCACTTTGGCCTCTCAGGTTTGGTGGTAAAACATTGACAGAAGCCTTTCTCCTACCCGGGAGCCAAGTGCCACATGGTGGAAGGGCTGGGCAGTGAGCACCACATGGCAGAGGCAGGTGTTGGGACTTGTGTGCGCGTGGGTGGCACCTATGTGTCCTAGAGGGATGGCCTTCAGAGCCTGGATGGCCCCAGGGTCACTTCCTCAGCCTGCCCCATCAGCACTGTGATCTTGCCTGAGGGAATACAGACCTGCCCCCCATGTCTCCCACCCTGTGTGCCCCAGAGCCCACCTGTGCCCAAGGCAGAGGCTCCCTGGGGTGACTCTGCATCTAGGAGCCCTGCCTCTGCTGATGGAAGGCAGGAGAAAGGCAGAACTAAGCCTCCATGGCCTCTAGCCGTGGCAAGGACAAGCCTGCTGGATCCTGTGACTCTGGAGGAACCACAGGGAGCCTGGGGTTTGCCTCCGGGAAACCCCAATCAAGTAATGACTGGGTCTGCATGGGGGAAGCCAGCCAAGGGGAGCAGCCCCACTGGCCCACGTCATGAACCCCGCTTCCCACTGAGAGAGGATGTCAGGACCAGGACTGAGGCCTCTCACCCCCAGTCTGGTTACCCTCCCTTCTTGGTCAGCCCAGCCCAGTTCCCCCTCCAGAACTTTCTGGAGCTTCTGCTCATCCACGGGCAAGCTGTGTGCCCCATGCATCACCAGCCTGCTGCCTGCTGGGGCTGACGTGGCACCTGGGTGTTGGTCCAGGTGAGAACCAGAGAAGGCAGATCAGGGGAAGGAGGAACAGGGACCCACGGGTGGGTCCTGCTTCCACTGATGACAGGACTTGGTCAGGCCTCCTGCAACTGCCTCAGCTCACTTCAAGCTCCAGGGTCTGGCCTGGACGCCCTCAGACCTAGTGTCTACCACCTAGCCAGGCCTCAGGGCCATCCTGGGGAGGCCCAGTCCAGAGGCAGCCTGTAGGGTCCCCAGGGAGTCCTGGAATGCCCTGTCACACCCTGGCACCCACCACAAACCAGCATTTGTTCTGGGCTTCACTTTACCTACAATCTTCAAACACCTTGTGACAGGGCCTCTTGAGCCTGACCGTCACAGGGAAAACTGAGGAAGGTGCCAGTGCGCGATGACTAGCCCAGTCACCCTGGCAGGGGAGGTGAAGGGCTGTGGGCAGAGGCAGGTGTGGCCTCCCAGGACTCCTGGGTGCAGGGGCATACACCACAGTTTGGGCCAGCAGGCACTCAGGTGACTGTGGCCAGGGCCAGAGCCTGCCTTGGCCGCCTCAGCCCAGGCCGGCAGTTTTAATTACCGCTTGCTGGGCTGATTGAGCCTCTTGCTAATCTGGGGCCGCCGCGGGCAGCTCAGGCAGGCGCCCCCTCCCCCTGCGGCCCGGGCACAGGGTCCCCGGGTTCTCACGTCCCGCCGGCCCCAATTAAAGTGAGCTCGGAGGGGCTGCTGCTGTGCTAATGAGATCTGTGGGCTGCTGGGCTCAACGCCAGGGGGGCAGGGTGGGGGCGGGGCAGAGTCAGCTCAGGAAGGGTGACTTGGGTCCATTCCCGGGGAAAGGCCTGGAAGCCCCTTTTTGCCCACCTGCCAGGATGGGCTCTATGGCTCCCCCAAGGAAGACCGCTTGACTGGGCCAAGGTCCCTGCCCAGAGCACAGCCTCTGGGCAGCTGTAGGATTCACACTCCGAAGTCCAGATGCCCACAGATGGGGCAAGGGCCAGGCCTCCCAGGGCAGTGCCGTTGGTGGGAGATCAAGTGCTTAGGGTCCTGGAGATTAGCCAAGGCCACAGCCCTGGATGGGTTTCCTCTCAGTTGGTCAGTGGTGTTCCTTGGGCTGCCCAGTGGCCCTGGGGGTGGAAGCTAATGCAAGGGAGGCATGTTCTGGTCCCTTTTGGAGCTTGACTCTTTGTGGGGTCTTAGACTTGGTGTGCCCCTTGGCATTTCACCCAGGCAAAGGGCTGAGTGGGCCAAGGCCCTGGTACTCCCTGCCCTGCAGGCTCTGGATCACTGCAAGGGTCGGGGCAGGACCAAGGAAATGTGCCAGGAACTTTTCAGGCCCTCCTGGGGAGCCCAGTCTGAGACCGTGGGTTCTGAAAACCTCCCTCTATAGTCTTCCGGTCCCTGGGTGGCTATGCCCTGGACCCAGGTTTGAGTCCCCTGCATGGTGAGGGGCCCTAGTGCCCCTCTCATGGCTAAAACGGCTGGGCAAGATTGGACGTTCTCTGGAAAGGTCCCTGTCCAGATTGGGCAGCTGGTGGGAAGGCTCCATGTGCATGGGTTTGGGGTTTCCTGTAGGGAGCATCCCCAATCTCCTTCCCAAGCCTACTGTGCTGTATGGCTTGGAGAGTCCACCCTCTCTGGGCTCATCTGGAGACTGCTCTGGGTGTGGTGGGGTCCCTGAGGGGCTAGCGCTGTGTCTAGGGGCCTTCCCTCCCTCCCCATCCTGCCTAGAACTGGGGCTCGTGGTTTTGCTGGGGCCTCCAGGTCTGGCTTATGGTACAGCCCATCACCCGTCCCCCATGCCCTGATCACTTCCCATTATGCACTATGACCTCAGGAGCCCCGTACTTCGAAAAGGGGTTAGCAGGAGCCTTGGCAGGTAGATGCCCAGAGAGGAGCCATAGGCAGCCTTTGGGGGGCTCTGGCCTCAGATTCCTGGGCCACCAACACCCCAGGGAATCATGACCCTGACCCTGACTGCTCACTGCATATGTGGGGCCTTGGGCCTGATGGGCACAGCCACTGCCAGCACCTCTGCCCTGGCCCCTCTGTGCTCCAGACAAGCAGGCACATGTGCAGGGACGTGGGAACACACTCACAAATGTATGGACCCTGGGTTAGCACAGGCCCCAGGCCTGAGGGGGCTTTGGCCCAGCCTCCCGGCAGGGTTGGAGCTCAGTAAATATTTGTGGTGTGTGGCAGACAGAGTTTGTGCAGAGGGATTTGCAGGCCACAAGATGACCCAGTTTACTGGGAGAATCCACAGCAGAGGCAGAGGTGGGAAACTGATGGAAGCCAGCACCAGGCCACGCAGAGGCATGGGCACTGGACACACAGGCCAAAAGATGCTACAGTGACAGGGGACAAGGTCACTCAATAAGCCAGTCCCTGGACCACTCCTTCCTCCCCAAATCCCCATCTTAAAGGGTGGGGAACCAAGGCCACCAGAGTATGTCCTGGCTACCAAAAGATGCTGCGGTCCCCCCTCCCAGGGTAGGAAATGATGGTGGGTACTAGGACAGGCTGGGGCCACCTCCCTCTGGCCACTGTGTTTGGGGATGAGGGGCCAGAGGGTACAGTGTGACCTGGAGAGGAGGAGATTCCTCCCCTCCTTCTATGTCCCAGCGAGGTTTCAGGAGAGGTATGTGGGACCCTGAGACAGGAGCAATCTGAGCCCTGAGCGAAGCGGTTGGGAGACAGGAAGGGGGAAGCCTCTGGCTTGCAGCTGCCCCTGCCCTGGAATGGACCCTCCATGCTTGCCACTGACTGACTGGAGCCTGGTGCCAGCACTTGTTCCCTGGACAGCCGGTGAGCGCTGGAGGTGTTATCTGTGACAGTGACAGAATGAACACGTCGCGCCCAAAGCAGGTGTCGGCGCCTGGGAAGGGGCCAACTGGAAACCCAAGCTGCCCTCCACCCTCTGCCTGCTGCAGACCTGGAGGACTGTCCCTGGAGACACAGAGATTAGCACAACCCTTGTCCCTGCTCCTCCCCAGCCGATCTGCCCCAGATACGAGCAGGGGCCAGGCACAGGAACCTGGAGCCTCTTCCAGACTGAGATAGGACCTGCAGTGAAGGGGATGGGTGGAAGGGCTGGGAGCCCCCAGGTTGAGGATTGAAGTGGGGCCCCACCAGTATCCCAGCATGGGGGCCTTCCTGCTCAGATGGCAGCAGATCTCGGGCAGGGCCAGGCGGTGGTGGCTCCGGTGTTGGCTTACCTGGCTGTTCTCACACCGCCTCCCTTTGGGCATACTGGGCTCCGACTGTCCCCAGAGGCTACCCACAGCAGGCCAGCTTACAGACGGGCTTCTGGGCCCCTGCCCTGTGGTATCCCTCACCTGGGCCCTCCAGCTGCACATGTCAGCTGCCCTCCAAAGGGTGATTCTCTTCACTGACCACCTGTCTCCTCTTCATCAGACCCCAACTTACCCAAGGCCTGATCCAGAAGACCCTTTAGAGCCTCCAACTCCAGGCCTTGTGCCTCCTTGCCCAACAGCCTGGTCCTTGTCCCAAGAGAAGTTCTGCTGGCCCAGATGGGCACCCAGGCAGGCCAGGTCAGCCTCTAGCTCTGTCTGTGGGAGTGTGGGCAGCTGTGTGGATGCAGTGTCTGTCTGCTCTGATCGCTGTGGCCTAGCTGATGTGGCAATGGGATGGTGGCCTGGGGACAGGGGAGGCGAGCGGGGAAGCTGGGTGCCACATGAGCAGGGATCTCGCCCCTGGTGCTTGTTCTCTATGCCTACAAAGGCAGCCCCAGGTGTCTGCTTATCCTCCGGAACGTCCAGCAGCTGGGTCCCTTTCTAGTCATCGGGAGACGGCTCTGCCTCCCCTCTCTCCACCTGGTTTGCCCCTGAGCAAGGCAGCCCCTGCTGCCTGCAAGGGCTGACGTGGCACCTGGGTGTTGGTCCAGGTGAGAACCAGAGAAGGCAGATCAGGGGAAGGAGGAACAGGGACCCACGTCCACTGATGACAGGACTTGGTCAGGCCTCCTGCAACTGCCTCAGCTCACTTCAAGCTCCAGGGTCTGGCCTGGACGCCCTCAGACCTAGTGTCTACCACCTAGCCAGGCCTCAGGGCCATCCTGGGGAGGCCCAGTCCAGAGGCAGCCTGTAGGGTCCCCAGGGAGTCCTGGAATGCCCTGTCACACCCTGGCACCCACCACAAACCAGCATTTGTTCTGGGCTTCACTTTACCTACAATCTTCAAACACCTTGTGATAGGGGCCTCTTGAGCCCATGTCTGATGGTGACCTGCACTTCTGGGACAGCCTCCTCTGGGTTCACATCTTGGCCTCACGAGAGTCTGTGTCCCAGCCCTGTGCTCTCCTCCAGCTCCTCGATTCTCCTGGGAGCTCACGGGAGCCACAGACCATGGCACAGTGGGATGTCACCAAAGATCTGCTCCTGGGTCAAGTCCCACTGGCCCTTGTTGGTCTTCTCCAGTTGCACAGGGTACCTGGACCCCTAATGAGGCCAGAGAAAGGGCAGATGGGGCAGCACGCTGGTAAACCCCACTCAAAGGCCTTCTCCAAGTGCCAAAGCACACCACTGGATGGCTGTCACCATAGCAAGACAGAGAAAGATGAGAAAACCCACTCACGTGGCTTTGGTTTATAAAAGAGCCTCTTGGGCCCCATTGAGATTTGAGCTGAGGCTGCTGCTGGTAGGGCCATGGGGGGCCATGGTAGCAGCCCTGTGCTAACCATCACTGAGGGCTGTAGGCCTGCAGGGTCTTGCTGTGTGTCAGGGAGCTGTCAGGGTGGACCTCTGGCTGAGCAGTAGTGGACACAGTGGGCAGGGCCTAGCTGTGGGGGCGTGAAGGGTAGACATCGTGGCAAATGGGGTTGCCCAGGACCCCGCACAGGTCACCCAAGGGACAGTGGCCACCTCCCCAACATGGCCCGAGTCCCAGGTCTGCTATGGGGGCTCCTTGGCAGGGCCATGGTGAGCAGCCAAAGGGTTGACTTGGGCAGTAGTTACTGAACACAAAAATGCCAGCCAAGGCTGGAACGGTGGCTCAGTGGTTGGAACGCTTGCCTGTCATGTGCTTGAGGACCCAAGTTCAAGGCCCAGCACCACATACACAACTGAGTGACAGGTGGAAGTAAAATTGATTCTCTCCCTCTGCCACTAAAAAAAAAGAAAGAAAGGAATTATAATAAAAATAAAATGCCAGCCAAGCAAATATCTGTTGTAGGGAGGCAGAGCCCCGGACATGCTGGCCAAGGAGATGCTTGTTGGTTCATGGGGAATCGAGTAGCCCCCACTGCCAGGGCGCATCTCCTGAGCCCTTGGGCGGGCCCTGGGCACCCACAGGCCAGCCCATGGACCCTGTGACCTGAGCTTCACCCATGCCCAGACAGGGAGATCTCTGCACTCTGCACCCCATGTCCTGGGCAGTGGGGTCCATGCCTGTTCTCAGTTCTCTACCATCTGTGGTGTTGCAGGCTTCTTGGGCAACTCCTCCTGGCTTTGGAGACCATGGTCACAGCACTGGTGTAAAGGCAGCTTGGGCCCTGTCTGTGCCTGGGGCAGGCACCAGGGCGGGCAGTAGTGGGGCCTGCGGTGGTGTGACGGTGCTGGGTCAGCGTTTCTCAGCCCAGGGCAAGCAGGAAGCCACCCCTCCCCCACCCCACTGGGCCAAGGGCTCAGGGCAGGTTTCTGGCCTCCCGGCCTCAGCAATAGTCAGGCTGCACCCACACCACCAGGAGCCCTCCAGGAAGGCCCCACAGCTCCAGTGGCCTCAGAGGTCCCCCAGGGCCGCAGCAGGGGGCCCTGCTGTGAGGGCTGAGCTCTGCAGGGTTGGGGGGAGCTGACTGATCCCACATGCTTCTTCTTCCCCAGAACATGCCCCCACCCTGCTCCACACAATCTGTCAGCAAATCCACTTCTCTACCTTCAAGACATTCCTGGGGGCTTAATTCCCAACGCTGAAAAAAATTATATATATACATGAAAAGATAAATCTGTACTCAACACGCCAGCCCTCCTGACCAGCTCCTGGTCAAGGTCCTTGGCTGTCGCACTGGGACCCTGTGCTGGCCTTCTCATTGGCCTTAAAGCCCCTACCCTCATCAAGACTTTTTGAAACTCTCAGGCTACATCTCCCCTTGCCCCTATCTCACCACCGTCAGTTTCCAGTTGTTTATTTCATTTTGTTATTGTTTTTTAGAGAGAGAGAGAGAGATCATCAACTTTATTTAGTTTTTCATCTGGCCTTTATTTCTCTGACATTTAGTTGTGTGCTGGGATTCGAACCCAGGTCCTCACACCTGCCAGGCAAGCACTCCAACCGCTGAGCCACCACTCCAGCTCCCCATCAAGGTTTTAATTGCAACTCATGGGTGGCCTCCTCCCCTCTCCTCTATGTCCCTCAAACTTGCCAGCAGATGCTGGCCTTGGGGGCTTGGCAGGGGCTATTCCCTGAACATCAGGGTGGCAAGGTCAGGGACCTGGCCACAGGACCAATGATCTGGTGGTCCCCTTGACCCATCCTCTTTGGCACCTCTGCAGATGGATTCTGAGAGCCTGGCTGGCCTCTGTGCGCTAGGATTTCACTCTCTGTCACTTGCCCATGGGGCCTATGGAGGCAGGGGGTTGGGCCTCTGTCCACACTCACAGGTGTTGGGCACTCTTAGAGGGCTCACAGCTTGGGCCTGGGGTGGCCTGGGCAGGGGGTGGGTGAGCGTGTGTGAGGACCCCCTTGGCGGGCTGCCATCTCCGGCCTGAACCACTCCCCAGCCGTGAACACACCAGACTCCTCACACTCAGCTCCATTTCCATTTGTGTCATTGTCTGCTCGGACAAAGCCCTTTTCAGGGACATCAGAGGTTCAGCAAATAAATAAATGAATGAAGTCATGGGGAGGAAGAGATGATGGGCAGGGCTGGCGGTGGGCCGGCACCTCCATCAGCTGGCCCAGCCCTCAGAGGGCACTGGGTACCAGGGGACCTGCCAACAGGCCAGAGGGCTCGGGTTATGTTCGGGAGGGGTGGGGTGTGAGGCGAGGGAATCAGGGGTCTGGCCCAAGAGCAGACAGCCCCCTCAGTGGGCACTGCTTCTGCCTGGATACCCCTGGTGTGCCCAGTGACACGGTTGGCTTCTGTGGAGAGGAATAGAGACCTCAGGCTCAGACACCGTGGGTGCAGGCCTGCACATGGTTCTTGTGTGTCCTCGAAAGCCAAGTGCACCCTGCTAGGCACCTTGCTGGAACCTGAAGACAGCCCTTGGCCAGGGGAGTCACCTCCTCTTGGGTATGAGCTCTGTGATGGGCCAGTGGGGGGACACTTGCCCTGGCCTGGGCCTTGGGATACCTCAAGGTCAGGTTCTATCTCTGCCAGCCTCCTGATGCCTTTGTGCAAAAGCTCCTATGTGGCTCTGGGCTCCTGGTACCCCTGCAGTGGGGGATCCAGGAAGGCCAAGGCCTGGCCCAGTTGGCCTGCAGCACATGGGAAAGGGGCTCCGCCATCAGGTCCCAGTACCGACAAGGACCTATGGGGTCCCGTGCGCTGCCTGCCAGGATGGATGGAATCAGGGCTGGGGCAGTCCAGGAGGGCTACGTGGAGGAGGGGCAGGGAAAGGCCCACAGGAGAGAAGTGCCTGGGCTTGCTGGGTACAGAACCTGCTAGCCACCCCAGTCCAGGCTCTGGCCAAGCCCCTAGGGCAGCACTGACTCCTGGCCATCCTGGGGGCAACAATGGCCAGCATTTAAATTCCAATTGAGTCGGCCAGAGTGGCCGCGGGCGTGAGAACGGGAGCCCCCACCCCCAACCCGAGCCCCGCCCGCCACATTCCTGCCTCCCCGGAGATGGCTGTGGCCGGCCGTCGCCAGGGGGCCGGGAACGCAGCCGCTCAATGGAAGGGGACAAGGGCCCATTGAGCAGTGACGGGCCGGATTGAGCCGTCAGTGCCCCCCAACTCGGAACCCCTCCTCTGTCTCCACCCCCTCTCCCCAGCATTACTGATGTCAGCTGCTCCTGGGCTTCCTGAGCTGGGCTAGGAGCAGGCCTGGGCCTGGGTCAGGCTGACTGACTGCTGGGCCCTGCCCTCTGCCCCTCCCCGCCTGTAGCTGGAGGGCCTCTCAGAGCCCTAATCTTATCGTGTCATGCTCTGGTCTGGAGCCTTCAGGGGCGGCCCAGCTCCAGCTGACCGTGTCCTCTTGCCTTGCCTGGCCTTCCGTCTTGCTCTGTTCTGCCACTAGTCCTCTGTCACCCCACCAAGACAGAGACCCCTCCCACTGTTCTACCCAGCATCTGTTCCAGGCCTGGCACTTGGGGCACCACCAGGTATTTATTTGGTATTTGAGGAATCAAGGTCTTTTTTTTTTTTTTTTTGACAGAGGGTCAATTTTATTTAGTTTTTCATGTGGCCGTTGCTCTAACACTTTCTTGTGTACTTTGTGCTGGGTTTTGAACCTGTGTCCTTGTGCATGCCAGGCAAACACCAACCACTGGGCCACCACTCCAGCCTGGGAATCAAGTTTTTTTTTTGTTTTGTTTTGTTTTTTTTTTTTTAAGAAAGAGGGACAGTGAGAGAGAGAGAAAGAGAGAAACAATTTTTATTTAGTTTTTCATGTGGCCTTCATTGCTCCAAGACCTCATCATGTACGTGGTGCTGGGGTTTGAACTCGCATGCTTGTGCTTGTGGGAAAAGCGCAGTAATCGCTGAGCCACCGCTCCAGCCCCCGGAATCAAGGTCTTAATGTGGTGTGGCTAAGACCCATTGCCCATTTCCTCTAAGCGCCATGGCACAAGGCAGGGCACGATGCCCTCCAAGCAGCCTGTTGGGGACAAGACAAAGTTGGAGCGATGACAGTCCTCATCGTGCCCCACTAGAGCCTCTAAGACTGGAGGCCCATGCTGAGGCCAGCTGGAGGGTGCTAACCACCCGCCCCACCCTGGGAAGGCCCTAAGAAGCCGATCCCACCTCGGTTGGACCTGCCCTCTGTCCATTGGGTCCTGCTGCAGACCAGGTGCTGGTCTGAGCATTGCTGGAATGTACCCATCCCACACCCCAGTCAGGCCTGCCATCAACCCTGGGCTCAGCCAGTTCTGTGGCCTCTCCGACATGTCTGCATGGGTCCCTCCGCAGAAGAGGGCCAAATTGTTCAGAGGATGCTTGGGGACTGAGCCCTGGCCAGGCAGTCATAGGACCAGGTAGGACCAGGAGGCTAAGGCCCTGCCACTAGGGCCTCAGCTGGGAGCTGGAAGGAGGCTGGTTCCACCCCAGCAGCAGGGTTTGGAAGCACCCTCAGGAAGCCTCCCTCTGCCCTGCTTGGGAGGATGAGCTTGTCCTCTGTCATGTGACCCTTTGAGGGCAGGGGCACTGGCCAGAACTGGCCTGTTCATCCTACATGGGCATGGCAGCCACCTCCAGCTCCAGGAGCGTCAGGGAGCCCCAGACAGTAAGGGGTGGTGGGCCGAGGGCAGGGCTGTAGAGCAGGGAGAGGTAGCTGAGGTTGGGGAGGAGGTGGAAGCACAGAGGATCCTTGAGCGGGTTGCCACCAGCCTCCCGCACAGCGGGGGGAGTCCAGCCTCAGCCACCCACTCCTGTCCACTGCTGGGGCCCAGTTCCTTGAGCAGCTGCAGGCACTCAGGAGGTGCTGTGGATGGGAGGAGCTGTGGAACGAAAGCATGGAGGGCTGAATAGTCAAGTGACCAAGTCCTAATTCATGAACATGGAGCCCACGTGTCCACCCACCCTGACCCATGGCACAGGTGCCCGAGGCGGGAGCTGTCTGCCTACACTCTCGCTCTGAGCAGGTCACAGCCAGCAGGGACACTGTTCCTACAGCAGCTGTAAGACCCCGGAACCAGCCAGCTTTCTGCTGGGCGTCCTGGCCAGGCCTGACCGCCTGGCCTCTCTCATGGGTTCCATGTGGCCCACTTCACAGGACACCTCACCAGCTACATATCAGAGGACGAGCCCTGGGCCAGCTGGACCAGAGAGGTAGGGTGTGGGGACTCAGGAGGCTGGGTCCCCAGGACCGGCTGTCAGTCTCCTCTGCTGGCTTTCATCCTCCACGCCTCGTCAGGCTGGGCTCACAGGACAGGATCAGGGCCCAAGGCCAGGCCTCAGTGTCCAGGAAGTGCTGCAGGCAGCTGCCCCGCCTTGCCTGGGCCCATGTGCCCTGGGGAGGTCCAGCGCTTGGCTGCTGCAGGGCTGAGCCCAAGTCCTCAGCCTTCCTCTCCAGACTTACCAGGCTGTTTCCCATCTCTGGGCTGTCCCAGGTGCAGCCATGCCTGGGGGCAGGCTGTCCTGAGGGGCCTTGGGCCCAAGCCCAGGGGTGAACAGGGATGATCTCAGAGGTGAGACAGGGCTCAGGGAGCCATGGTGGATCCCGGGAGAGAAGCAGCCATGCAGAAGCCTCAGATGGAGGTGCGCTTGGTGTTGCGGGAGGGTGGGAGCAAGGTGACCAAGAGCTTGTTCCGGAAACCCTGGCCACACCGAGGCACTGGGAGCAGAGGAATGAGACCCATCTGGCTTAAACTGGACCCAGGACTGCCTGGAGAAGGGATGAGGTGTGCAGGTGTCCTGACCTCGGGTGGCAGGGCCCAGAACACATATGTTACCTTCCGACACGGGCACCCCTTCCCAAGACACCAGGTCTTCCCTGAGCCCAAGCTGTTCCCCAGGACAGGGTGCTGTCCACCAAAGTGCCCAAGGTGCTGTTAGAGCTGCAGTGGCAGGTGACAGAGGCAAGTCACCCAAGGGGACGTGGCCAGACCATGCCAAGTCACACCACATGACCTGGCACCAGTCTAGCTGAGGCCACAGGCCAGGGTCTAGGCTAGGGAGCATGTGGGGGTCGGCCCAGCATCCTAAACGAGAACAGCTGTGTCTACACCACTGTCAATGAGACCTTCGGCCTCTTGAGGGCTGCTAATCCCCGCCCAATGAGCAGAACAGCTTCCCCATTGCTCTCTGGTGGCCAGGATGTGGAGGCCTGGGCTGGGTGTTCATCCTAGGGTGCAAGGCCTTCCTGCAGTAGTGCACCTTATGCTCTGCTGTGCTCTGGCCTGACCAGCTGCCTTCAGGGCACACTCACTGCTGGATGAGGGTGAGCACGGTAGGGTGGCTGCAAGTGGAGTCCCCTCTGTCCCTTCTCCTGGGGTGGGAGGCAGTCCTGACTCAGGGATTGGAGTCATTCGAGCCAACTTGAAGTGCCCTCCCCAGACCTCACAGTATTTCTGGAAATGCTGAGCTACTGCTCCTCCTTGACCTGGGGACCAGTGGATCAGGCTGAGAGCAGAGTCTTGGGCTCTAGCACCTGCAAGCTGGGTGGAGCAGGGGCTGCTGCGATCCCACAGCACACCCTCTTCCTGGGCGACCTTGGCCACCTGAAGACAGGCCTGGTGGGCCGCAGTCCCTGGATGGGGGCATTCTTGAGGGGAGGGATTTGGAGGCCAACGGGCAGCGATGCCTCAGCCTATGAGCCATGCCTGCCAGAAGCGCAGATGCCACACCTCCAGCTTTACCCCTTCAGGGTGACAAACACGCAGCACCCTGAGACCTGGAAGGCCCAGCCCCAGGAGTACTGCACAGGCCTTGTCCTGGGGTGTCGGATAAAGCCTGGCTGCTGGTGGAGGCCCTGCTGCTGGCCCATCTGCCTCGTTCCAGGAGCTAGCCAGGGACCAGAGAACCCCAGTGAACCCTGGCAGGGCAGGCGGGCGCTGGGGCAGGTGGGGCCGGGCTGACTTCAATGTGGGAGAGATGAGGCTAGAGCGAGGTGGTGCTGGAGATGTCTGAGACACCCATCTCCTCCCTGTCCTGGGTGCAGACACCAACAGAGGCTGGCCAGGCCTCCACTAGGCACAAAGTCCTGCTATTCCAGGGGCCGGGGTCTGCTTGGGGTGATGGTCATGACAATAGTGTCCCAAGGTGTCATCCTGAGCCTTCACTAAACCCTCTCCTCCTCCCTGGGGTACATCTTTATGGTCTGTATTTCCCAAATGATTCCATGGAGCAGGCACCCATGGCCACTCAAGGTGAGGTCAGAGCCAGGACCACCACCAAGATGGGAAGAGTGAACAAAAGGACACTGCTGGCCAGGGGGTGTGAGGAACATGGGGAGAGGCCCTGGTAGGGGGTTCAGATCCAACATGGATGGGACCTGGACATGCAGAGGGGCAAGTGATGGCTGTGAGGCCCCCAGGTAGAGCCTGGGGCATGGCCACATTCAGAGGTCCAGAGTGGGGGCCAGGACCAGCCCCAGGTGGAGCCCACTGCAGCAGGGCAAGAAGCCAGTGACTTCCCCAAAGCTGCCACGAGGGGTGGGGTCATCAGCACAAGACGAGGGTGGGGGTAGTGCACAGCAGGCTGGGAGAACCTGAACAGAGAGGCCCTGGGGAGCGGCCGGCCCATCGAGTCTCCACCTGCCCGACCAGCCGGTTTCTGGCAGTACCAGTTCTGTGAGCTCACGGTAGTAAGCAAAGGAATCCTTTAAGCCCTTCACAAGCTGTCTGCACACATGTGTGTAAGCATGAGTGTGCGTGTATGTGAGGGCACATGCGCACCCAGGAGTCTGGGGACAGCTGGGGAGCCATTCTAGGCACCTCAGGTCCTTCCATGCAGGGTGGGACAGAGCAGGGTGGAAAACCCTGGAAGCTGGAGTCAGGGCCTGCAAAATTGCAGGAGCTGGTGGTCCCTAGGAGCTGAAGATCCAGAGGATCTTCTAGCAGTGAGGGCTGAGGCAGGAATGGGGGGCCTCTGGCATCCACTGGTGACAACATCCTGTGGGGCATGCAGATGGCAGCCAGGCAAGCCCAACCTCCATGGAGCCCAAAGGTGTCCACAGATGGGTTTGGTGACCGAGAGGGGGCAGATGGGGTTGGCTGAACTCCTTCCCCCTCTGCACCTGCCGTCTGTGAGCTGGGGCCCCACAAGCCAGCTGAATGTGCCTGCAGATCCTGCAAAACCAGGAGATAAACTGAGCAAAATGAGCCCGAGAGTGAGGCCAGCCACAGGCCGCGCAGCCTTGCTGAACCCTTCCATTTCCCTGAGGCTGCCATGGAAGGGCAGTAGTGGCGAGAGGGTGATGTGCCCTGATGGGGTGTCCTTGGGCTGGGAGGATGTGCTCAACCCGAGGAGGGTACTTAAACGTGCATCTGGGGCCTTCACAGGAGAAATGGCTCTCTGAATCTCAGATTCGGTTCTGAGTCATTTCCCTGAGATCATTCATTTCCCTGAGCCCTACAGGTGCAAGAGTCCCAGGCAGGGACTCTTCCCTTTCTGGAGCTGACCAGAGGTGACCAGGGTACTTGGATGACCTACCTTGCTTTTGTGGCCTGGCCTGGGAACTGGGCTAGCCTGGACATTGCCCTGGCTGCAGGTTGTCCTGAGCTAGTCAGGGCACGTGGGGTGCACGTGCACACACACGTAGCCAAACGGGCACCCAGGCAGGGTGTCAGGCCCCAGGCTGTGCTGCAGTGGAAGCCCCTGCCCTGGCAGCAGGCATGTGCTCTGCTGGGCGTGGGCACGGCAGCAGCATTGGTGCCGGGAGCCTGCCCGGCCTTGCTCTGACCCAGTTTTTCAGGCCCAGCCCAGCCCTGTGCCCAGGCAGGGAGGCAGGGCCTGCACTGTCCTCATTGGCATTACCTGCTCACTGAGGACTCTTGGCTGGCTCGGTGTGCCCAGGGCTCGTCCTCAAAGGGTGGGTACCCTCCTGGGACCTGGGCTACTTTCTGGATTGCTACAGCAATGCCACTACCTCTGCCCCCTGATGAACTGATGTGTGACCCCCACTCAACACCTGTGCAGGGCGCTCCCTGTGGTTCCCTCCTGGAGGCCAGTCATGGACTAGCTGGAGACCAAGATCCTTGAGTGGCCAGTGGATTGCTGATTAGCCAAGGGGTTTGGAGGCCCAGGAAGACATTGCAGAAGAGTGAGGGCAGCAGGGTCCAGGGGCAGAGGCCTGGAAGGTAGGGAGGACTGGTGAGGGTGGAAGGTAGCTGTGGAGAGCCAGCCCTGGGCTGGCCAGCCAATAAGCCCCTACCATCCACACTGAGGCAATGCAGACCCCTGTCCTGAGAATCTGGCCAGGGAATGCTGGGCTCTGGCTGCAGTTGCCCTCTCCACACCCCTGCCCATCCTGGCCAGGCAGTGACAGGTCCTCAGGCAGGTTCTTCAGGAAGCCGAGGGCGTGGGGTCTTAGCCCCCCCCCAATACCTGGCTTTAGGCAGGGGATCCCCGTGTGCTCACCCTTGGGAGCTGCCTGTCTGTGTCCAGCTCTCTGTCCCCTTTCCCCAGGCCCCTTTTGCCCTGAGCAGCAGGCCCCTGAATCTGTCACCCCTGGCTGGGGCCTTTGAGCACTGCATTTGGACAGCCCTGTTTGGAAGGGTGCGAATATGAGCCTTTACATGCAGAGTGGGTGCACACAGCCCAAGACCCTTTCCTGTCACCCACTCTCTGCCCAGGTGGTGGTTAGCACCCTTCATCACATCCTTGGTCTCTCACACTCCTGGGCCAGGGAACAGCAAAGCCTCAGGAGGCAGAGGGTGTGGCAGGAGCAGGGTTCACAAGAAGACAACTCTGCTAGGGCTACGGACCCTGCCCTGTC
The DNA here is from genome assembly GCA_004027875.1 of Aplodontia rufa. Lineage (NCBI taxonomy): Eukaryota > Metazoa > Chordata > Mammalia > Rodentia > Aplodontiidae > Aplodontia > Aplodontia rufa. The sequence goes on from PVKS010000956.1 coordinate 78,914, forward strand.
CATCCTGTCCAGCCCTGGGGCCTTCAGGGCCCAGCAGTGTCCCTGGCAGGACAGGCAGGGGCTCACTGTTCACCAGACCCTTGCAGCCCTGGGAGGGCAGACCCGTGTGCAAAGGAGACAACTGAAGCACAGAGTGTGGGGCAGGCCAGGCATGGTCAGAGGCGGGTGTGTGGTGGGAGCCAGGGACACAGCACTCACCTGGCCAGGTCCCCCCAGGAGCCACACCCACATTTCCCTGCAGGATGGCAGCACCACCCTGACCCAGCCCTTGGCAGAGGGTTGCAGGTGGCCCCTCTGGAGGAGATTGTGCTTCAGGGCACTGTCCCCAGCTGCCCCATGTGTAGGAGGACTCAGTGCTGATCCCACTGGGCAGCCTGTGGCCTTCACAGACTCCTCTCCCAGGTGCCCACCATGTGTGGCTGTGGGATGTTCCACTGTCCCCCCTCCCCCCCCACCAGCAGGGCTGTGTCCTCTGCGGGCTGGGACCTCAGCAGGCTTCACTCACGTGGGCCATCACTCTGGCCACCCCACCTGACAGGGGCAGCAAGGGTCCCCCTCCTAGCAAGAGCTGGCTTCTGTTCGGGATGGGTGGAGGCAGCCGAGGCCTCATCTCCCACAATCCCCCAGGACTGGAATTCCCCTAGGCTCAGCGCTGCCCTGTGCTCCCCGAGCACCAGGCCCTCAGAGGCTCCAGCAGGGCCCCGTGTAGATGGAGACAGCCCGAGCCCGGGAACTGGCAGGTGGTGTGGTCAGGACTCTGCCCCAGTCAGCCGGCTTTGCCCTCTCACCCCAAGGCTCCCTGCACCTCAGTGCCAGCCAAGGACTACTGGCTGCAGCCCAGAGATACAGTGGCAGCCAGGGCACAGATTAGACCAAGCTTCAGGGGCCTGGGCTTACCGCTGGGCAACGCGGAGGCTCTTCCCTTGCTGAGTTCTCTTGGTGGGAGCAGCAGGGTTGAGGGATGGGGCACTGTGGTGCTTGGGGTCCTGGCTTGGGGTGTCCCTGGAGAACAGGGCTCCTGGAGTGGCCACTGTCCAGCCTCAGAGAGTTCACTGAAAATGGCTGCCTTTTCTGATTAGCTCCAGGCACACAGAGGTGGGCCCCAGTGGGAGGATCCTCCCTGTGCTGCCAGGTGCAGGACTTGGGGCTTGGGGCCCCATCTGTCCCCAAGGCTCCTAAATATTGCAGAGAACACCCCACCCATTTCCAAGCCCAATGAAACCTCCCAGGAGTGAGGCAATCACATGTGGGCCCTGAGCGCCTTGGTGGGCCACGCCACCTGGGGCTCCATGCCTCAGTTTCCCCACTTGTTAAATGGGGATGATATAAGGGCTCTTCATCAAAGACCATCAGAGGTGCTGACCTCACTGTCCTCCCTCCCTTCCATGTGGGACATGGGTGGCCCCAACTAGAGTCATTGCAGGGAGGTGTGGGGTCCCTGTCGCCTGGTCCGGAAGCTGTCTACAGCCCCAGCAGCTGAGGTGAGTTCCCCACTGCCCACAGATTGGGCGGGCTAGATGCGGTGCTGAAGTAAGGCTCTGAACAAGAGCTCTGGCTGGGCTGGCACAGGGGAAAGGGCCAGAGGACCGGGAGGAAGGGGCATTCTGAGAGCAGAGGCCAGCTGGGGTGGAGAGAGAAGGGCGGCCGAGAACTGGATGCCTAACTCAGTCGGAGCCTGGGAGCTGGGCTTGTTTATTCTTGGCAGGAAGGCTGGTGCTGGTGCTGAGGGTGGTGTGTGTGTGGGGGAGTGGGGCCTTTTCAAAAAATAATAATAAAAACGTTCATTTAGAAGGCTCCCAAGGCGTGTTGAACTCCAAAAGGGTCCTGGAAAAAATGCTGAGAGGGTTTAAGTGTAAATGGACCCAAAACACCATAATTAAATTTCCCTTAAATTTCCCAGAGTTTGGGGTCAAAGAAAAAATAAAACTTAGGGAAAATACACTTGAGGTTTCTGGCAAATGCCAAGTGCTTAGGAAAATAGATTTCGGAGCTGCTCAGTGGCTACCAGCCTGGCCCCTTGAGCTGCAGAGGCCTTAGCCCCTCCCTGCTTGACTCCACTGTCCTCTTCTGGCCCACTTTTCTCCCCTCTCCTGCCGATACCTCCTTCCCCTTCCACCTTGACTGGGCAGTCTATCTGTGCCTGGTTCTGGGAGGGGGACAGGCAGTGGAGAGATCCCAGTCTCAGATGGGTGGAGCCCAGGGGGGGGTCTGAGGTTTCGCCCCCCCAGTGCACCTCTCTCCTCTGCCTGCAGACAGCCCTGTCTCCTTTCTCTACTCATCTGGAAGCAACCACATTTTCCAAACCAAGACAGGACTTGAGGTCTAGAAGTATGAGTGGACCAAGGGGCAAAAAGACCGGAAAATTTGGACTGGGACAATCGTGGCACATCGACTCCCAACAGGGCATGATTCACGGTGTTCCCCTTTTTGCTCAGCCTGCCAGGAAGCTCAAAGCTAAAATTAAGGATCTTACATAGTAGCTACTATTGGCTGAGGAATTTTGGAATATTTCTCGTCTTCTCCACATTTTTTTTTTTTTTTTAAGAGAGAGGGACAGTGAGAGACAGGGAAAGAGAGAAACAACTTTATTTAGTTTTTCACATGGCCTTAGTTGCTCCAACACTTAGTTGTACGT
>PVKS010000956.1:81648-96613 GCA_004027875.1 Aplodontia rufa
TTTCACATGGCCTTCGTTGCTCCAACACTTAGTTGTGTACGTGGTGCTGGGGTTTGAACCCGGGTCCTTGTGTTTGACAGGCAAGCGCCAAAACCACTGAGCCACCGCTCCAGCCCCTAATAAGATTCTTTTTAAAAATTTTTATTAAGGACTTGAGTTATTGTATAATCATAAATGCATATAAAGTAACAATATGATATACATTTGTTACTAAATCAGAATCACCTCCACATCACCCACACAATAAATTTTCTTTTAAAGAGCAGGGGGAGAGAGAGAGGGAATCAACTTTATTTTTCCATATGGCCTTTGTTTCCCCGACATTCAGTTGTGTATGTGGTGCTGGAGTTTGAACCCAGTCCTCGCACATGACAGGCAAGCAGTCTGACTACTGAGCCACTGCTCCAGCCCCTCTCAGAATAAATTTAAAAGGCAGAGATTGCCCACAATCTCCTAGATACAGCCCCTCTTGAGCCTGGGGAAGGGCATCAGCCCTGTGCCATTTAGCGGGCTACTGAGGGACCCTAGTCTGTCCCCCATGGTGCCTACTCTGGTGCCTAGGCACCTGTCAGCATGCAAGGGTCATAGTGGCTCCCAGGTGGGGAATGAGGAGCTCCTAGGGGACAAGAGCACTCCCCCACCCCAGGTCCCAAGAACTTCCACCACTTGGGGTCCTCAGTTTCCCTTATCCCTCCACTCAGCCTCAGGGCAGGGTGGGGAAAAGTTCCCACCAGTGGTTCCGTCCCTGGGCTGGGCAGCATCATAGAGGGCTGGCTGGACAGGGTGCTCCCTGGGGGTCCCATGGCAGCCACCATCGGCCAAGAGCCCTGTGGGTACTAGGCGGGTTGTGGATTCAGTTCCTTGTCAGAGCGTGCCCCTCTGCCAACCGCACCTCGTGACCATCCCCCCACCCCAGCATCAGCCCAGGAGGGAAAGATGCAGAGTTGGCCACCGGTGGCCTCTTGGGGTCCTGTAGCTTGGGCACATGCGTGTGGTGTTCCTCCATGGCACCCCTCTGATGCTCACCAACACAGGCCCCAGCAAGCCAAGGCCATCCAGTTCTGAGTCAGCACCTGGGCTGGGCTCGGCTGGGCCCATCAACCCCATGTGTGTGCCTTGGCTTCTGCCTCCCACACTCATCCACAACAGGACCCCATGGGTGTGGGCCTTGGGAGGAGAGGCTGGAGGACTAAGCACTGATGGGGACTCTGGCCAGCCACCCCCAGGTTCCTGCTCACTGCCAGATGCCTCAGATGCTCTACCCCTCCCCACCTGGGGATCCAGGAAGACCACATGGGCCTGGGGACAAGCTTGGTCAAGGGGTTTATAAGTAAAAGTGATGCTCGCGGCTGGACCAGAGGCAGCAGGGTGAAATCCAGGAAGCACAGCACTTGGGTCACCTCATCCTGATGTCAAGGAGACACCCCCAAGCTATGAGCGTCATCTGAAGCTGTTGACTTGAAGTGATCTAGTGGAAAAAGCCATTGTCACCATACCAATCTGTGCCTTCCACAATGGCTCTCTGGAGCCTTGTGACTCCGTGGCTACCTGTGGTAATCTGGCAGAATCAGCAGAGCCAGGAAAACGTTGCTGCTCTGTCCTAATGGCCTAGAGTGCCCACACTGAGGGGTGATGTCAAGGGACCAGCTGGGCGTGCAGTCGGCAGAATGGTGGCCTCCAAATGTCCTGGCCGGTGGACCTGTGAATATGACCCCACTGGGAAAAGGGTCTTTACAAGTGTAATAAGGCTAGGGAGCTTGAGATGGAATCATTCTGATTATCTAGGTGGCCCTATATCCAACAGGTGTCCTTGTAAGAGATGGACAAGGACACAGAGACACAGGGGCAGGGAGCCTGGGAGAGGTGGCCGGTGGCTCCTGGCTGGATGTACACATGGGAGAAGGAGGGGTGGGGACACAGCGGCTTTTCCGCCAAGGAGACGGAAATAAAGTAAACCACATGCACAGGATGGAGAGGTGCTCACTGAGTGCGGGCGGGGCTCTGAGGGACGGCCCCAGGAGGGCTGCGGGCACTATCCCTGGAGACAGGCCTGGAGCTCCACTGAGCCTGACTACCTGCAGGGGCCTCCAGAGGCTAGCTCTGCCTCCTTGCCCCACCTGCCCTGCTATCTCCTTCCCACAAAGGAACCAAGAGGGTAAGCCCAATCCCCCCAGAGGAAGAGGGTCAAGGTGCTGAGGGCCCACACCCATCCTGGCACAATAGGTAACTGACTCATGGACAAGTCAATGCTTAGGGCAGAAAATGCTGCTGCTGCCCCTGGCATGGCATCTCCTTGAGTCTGGGCCCCCAGCCAGTCTGGAGGGACATATGCTTGGCCAGAGCAGGTGATGAGGGTGGCACAAAGCAGAGGTGCTGAACGGTCAGGTGGGCACAGGGTCACACAGGCTCCTGAGGTCAGTCCAGAGACCTCCCAGCTCTGGAAGAAGAGGCTGCACCTGGAGCTCAGGGTGGGCACTGCACAAGGGGCTGGGAGTGTGCAGCCAGTCAAAGTGAGCTGTGGTGCCCATTTTCCTGATAAGCAAAACAAATCCACATCTAAGAGGCCAGAAGGGAGGTGGCACCAAAGTCCTGATCTGGGGTCTCATCTTCTCCCCTCCCTGGCTCTTATTTTAGCTTCATCCTCGGTCCCTCTGCCTAGAAGTTGGACTAGATGTTTGTGAGGGTGGACACAGAAGCCAGGGGTGTGGGGTGAGTGGACCCAGAGTACCTGCAGGCAGCACTTGCTGGCCTTTTGGGGAGGCCAGGCTGTGTCCTCCTAGGCACTGATATTGCCAGCCTGGACCTTCACCAGCTGGAGTGTGGTCCCTCCCTGAGGTGCTCCAGACTTCTGGCCAGTTCGGGCTCTGCTGCCAACTCCCCACATCGTCCATTCTCAGAGCCGTAGCATGGGCTCCCCACACCTGGGGGTCCTCGGCCTCAGCCTTCCATTCTGATGCCTGGCCGGCAGCCTGCTGTAGCAAGGCGCTCGGGACCGAGCTGCACTTGCGCCGTGGGAGCCTGCCTCCTAAAATCAGAGGCGCGTCCCCTGTGCCTCCACCGCCAGGCCTGTGGGCACCCTGCCTCCCCCTAGAAAGCGGGCTGCTTCCTGCACCTGAGCGACTCCTGCTCGCTCCGCAGGGCTCTGCTCAGCGGCTTCGTCTCAGTGAAGCCGCCAGACACCCGTTCCCCACCGAGACCTGCCCCTGAGCCGGGGAGCATAGTTCCGCCGCGCCCGCCACCGCCACCGGTTCGCTCTCTGGGCCCCACCCCGGCTCCCACGCCCTCCAGGATCGCCGGGCACCCCCGCCCCGCCCCCGAGGAGGGGCGTGTCCCCGAGCCGGCCGGGAGTGTCCGGGGGCGTGTCCGGGGGCGTGTCGGGAGCGGGCCGTCCCCCACTGGCTGCCGCGCGCCGGGCAGCCCCAGCCCAGTGCACGGTGGCGGCGGCAGCGGCGAGGGCAGCTGGCGCCGCGCAGTCCCGATCCAACGCACGGGCGCACGGACGGGCCGACGGCCGGAGGGACCAGGCCAGCGCTTGCCCGGCGGGCTGTAATCCGAAGCGGGAGCCACGCGCGGCGAGTCGGGAGCCTGCGGCCGCCAGGTCTGCACGAGGGACCCGGCCGGCGCCCGGAGGGGCCGCGCGGGCGCTGGGAGGGTCCTGGGCGGCGGGCGGACTCGGATCCGGAGCGGTCCCTGCGACAGAGTCCGGCCGGGCGCGGGCTTCCCGCTTTGGAAAGTTTGCCGCCGCCGCCCTGGGAGGGCTCTGCGGCAGCCAGGGAGAGGAGGAGGAGGAGGAGGGAGGGACCGCGGCGGGGAGGAGGCGGCCGGCGCCAGGCAGCCCGAGAACGCTGGGCGGCGGCGGGAGGGGTTGCCGAGGGTCGGAGGGCTCGGCGCTGGAGCGGGCCCGGGTAACGGGCTGCCTTCCTCCTCCCGCAGACCCCAAAGCGGCTCCCACCTCCTGCCGGTGCCCGAGCCCGGCCGTGGGGGCGGCATGTCGGCGTGCTCCTCCTGAAGACGCTGTGGCCTCCCCCCCCACCATGGGCGTCCCGGCCTGCGCCCTCGCCCTGTGCATGGCCTTGGCGGTGTTGGCCGGCGTCGCCTCGGAGCCCCCGGGCACAGAGCAGCGCGTCGTGCCGAAAGCGGCAGGTAAGGAGGCACGCTGCGTGCACCGGGAGGGGCCGGGCCCTGGCAGAGGCGTCGGGGACCGGGACGGGCGCCTGGGTGGAGAGACCGTCAAAGGCTCCAAGGCGAGTGCCACCGCGGGGCCAGTGCCGGGTTCTGATGCCCCGCAGAGCCGACGAGGTGGTGTTTGGGGTGTCACCCAAGTGCGAGGCGCGCGGCCCGGGTCCCCGCGATTCCCCGGCCGAGGGGACTGAGTTGCCCGTTGTTGCTCCTGGGGTGCTACACAGATAGAACGTTATTGTTGGTGTCTCGGCTCCCGGGGCCCTAGTTCAGGGCCAGCTTCAGCCAAAGCGAGAGGCTGGACTTTGGAGGGTGGGTAGGAGTGCGTCAGCCAAACCCGGCCCCTGCCTCTGCCCCACGGCGGCCCGCGCGAGAGGTGACCGGTTCCAGGCCCCCACTGCCCCCACCCTGCTCTCGTGCCCGGAGGGCTAATGGGTTTGCCCCCCGGGGTGCGCACCCAGCACCGGACAGGGCTCTGGGAGGTGAGGGGGCAGATGTCCCAGGGTCGTGGGGTCGCAGTGGCGGACTGGCGGCCAAGGTTCAGCGAGACGTCGAGGGGTCAATGAAGGGTGCCGGCAGGGCGACGGAGGGCAGGGTGCTCAGGGTTAGCCCAGCACACGCGCTGCGACGTTCGGGGCGCGTTGTCCCCGCCAGGCGGCCGAGCGTGGCGGGGCGGCCGGCGGGGTCCAAGGGTGGCCCTCGCCCGGTGAGCCTTGCTGCAGCCGGGCCGAGGCCCGAACAGCCCTTTGTACCGGGCGACTACAGACCGCACATTGATGGCGGCGGCCTCGCGGGGAGGTGCGAGCTGCGCGGCGAGCGCGGCGGGACTAGGCAGATGGCGGCGCGCCCCTCCCCGCGCCCTCGCGCCCCTTTCTCCCGCGGCGACTGGAGCCTCCCGGAACAATGTCATTTTTTTATGAATGAAAGTGGGCCCGGCGTTTGAATGTGCGTGTCATTCAGTAGCGTGACAGAGGCCGTCCGGAGGTCAGCGCGCGCTTTTACGCCGGCCCCGACGGCCCAGCTTCCAGAGCGCGGAGGGGCCGCGGCGGGGGGCTGCATTAGCATGAGTATTCGGATGAAGACATTACTCCCTGCGGGGTGCGAGTCCAGGACTGGGGGCTTGCGTGCACGCCCCCCGCTGCGGTTGCTGGAAGTCCCGGGTGGGCGCCCGCTGGGAGCGCAGGCTGCGCAGGGAGCTCAGGCCGCCGGCTGGTTGCGCCCGCACGGCGGTACCCCCGCCCCCGCACTAGAGCTGGTGAAACAGGTAGGGAGTTGATAGGTCAATAAACTTAATCCGGTTCCTTAACGAGATGGGCCAGGCAGTAAAAATACAAAGACCTGGTGAAATTTACAAAGGTCCGGGCTGGCGCTTTCCCTGGGAACATAAATTACGGAGCGAGAGCTGGCAGGGGTCAAGGGCGGTGGGGAGGGCTTTGGCCACTGGACAGCTCTGGCCACGCCAGCCCCGCAGGGGCAACCTGTATCCTCACTACTCACCCCCCCCCCGCCTGTTCTCTGGGGGAGGTCCACAGGGGGAAGGAGGTTGATTCCCCCCCAGCCAGGAGCGGTCTCTGGGGAGTGCTGGGGGGGGCTTTCCCCACAGGCCAAGGCCCTGGCTCCGGCCTCCCCCACCCCTCCTGGGCAGGGCTGGACTTTGAGCCCTGTAGGTCTCTGGGTGGTTCATTAACCCAGGCTGGTCCTCTGCCCTCAGATCTCTTGCACTGGGCCTAGGAGCCCCTGTCATCTCACTTGGGACTTGAACTGGGCCTGTGGGTACCCCTTTTGATGGTTGAGCCTAGAAGGGAACCAAGGGACTTGAGATCTGGGGGAGGTGGCCCAGAGCTGCTCAGCCTGGGTTAGGGGCCAGGCTTAGGGCTTAAGGGAAAGCAAGGACCCAGCAGACTGAGTGATTTCCAAGAAGGAGCTGTGAGCCAGCCATCTTTCATTTGAGGGGTGTTTGCCTTGACCTCCACTACTCCACTGGGGCTTAGGGTGCCCTCCTGGAACCTCAGTCTTCTCACCTGTCTGGGAGGACCAAGGACCAGGATGATAATGGCAGGATTGTTTTGAGGATTAGGCTGGATAATCCCCATAAGCCCTCATTAGCCCACCCGGCCTCCGGATCCTTTTTTTTTTTTTTTTTTTCTTTTTTCTTTTCCCTCTAACTTTGTTACAAAACTTTGCGCAATGTCTCACAATGTCTCCAGGTGGAATGGGAGGTGGGGAAGCCGGAAGGCCAGACCCTTACCCTGTCTTTAGGGTCCTCCAGGGCACCACCCTTCTTTGAGGCTACTTTAACTTCTACCTGGCAATGCCTTCATACCTGGACTGTACCAAACCAGAAAGCTTAGCTCCCCTGCTTCCTAGGGCAGCCAGCGTTAGAAGACAGTGTGAGTTTGATGCTGGTTCTGCAGGGTGCACTGGGGGCTTCAAAACCAGGAGTGTGGGTTCTCAGGCAGGACTCCTGGCCTTCCCCAGCATGCTGGCCTAGCTGTAGCCTGGGGCTGGAGACCTAGGACAGAAGCATCTCTCACCACCGGGCTTCACCTGCTCCTGCACTTGACCAGGTGAAGTGGCTCTCTGGTCCCCCAGGCCTGCAGGGTGGTATTTTTAGCTTGTGTCACAGTGGTGGAAACTGAGACACAGAGTCAGGGAGACCCTAGACCTAGGGTCACAGTGCTTCGTGGGCTGTACCAGTGGACTCTTACAGGCCTGAGGTGCTCAGTACATGAGACACTAGGTGAGGCCCATGTGGGGGACATTGCCCCCACAGGCATAGCAGCAGTACTAGGGTCAGTGTGGCCCCCTTTGATAAAGAACCTTTCCTAGCCCGGTGTGTTTGCACACGCCTGTAATCCCAGCAGCTTGGGAGGCTGAGGGAGGGAAGATCACAAGTTCAAAGCCAGCCTCAGCAATTTAGCAAGGCCCTAAGCAACTTAGTAAAGCCTTATCTCAAAATAAAAAATAAAAAGGGCTGGCAGGGCTGGGGATGTGGCTCAGTGGTTAAGCACAGCGAGTTCTATTTCTGGGACGAAAAAAAAAAAAGAAAGAAAGAATAAGAAGAGGGCTGGAGCGGTGGCTCAGCGGTTTCGGCGCTTGCCTGGCAAGCACGAGGACCCGGGTTCAAACCCCAGCACCACGTACACAACTAAGTGTTGGAGCAACTAAGGCCATGTGAAAAACTAAATAAAGTTGTTTCTCTCTTTCTCTGTCTCTCACACTGTCCCTCTCTCTTTAAAAAAAAAAAAAAGAATAAGAAGAAAGAACTCTTCCTGTCTTTTGCAGGGAGTGGGGGCCATGGTGGGGCATTGTATGCTCCGCTGCCTTCCCAGGGGAAACAGACCCTGGCTCTTGTAGTATCTACTCAGGCCTACCTAGTCAAACCCTGTCTTTCCCTTGGCGACCCCCTACCAGACTTTCCTGACCCAGCTCCTGCTGTGGGCCCTGGGATGGGGTCTCAGGAGGGGAGACTGATGCCTGAAGTTGCCTGAAATCCAGATGTCCCTGGCCTCTCCTGGCAGGTCAAGGGTCGGCCCTCAGTACTGTCCGGTCCTCCCTTGCTGGACCAGGTTGAAGCATACTGTGTTGAAGCATACTTACCTGCTGTCCTTGCCCAGACCAAACCAGAACAAGCCGGCTGTTGCCTTTGGCCAAGGCCTGAGGCTGAGGCTACTGACCAGCCTGCTGTTGGCCTTCTGGGGGGCCTCAGGCAGCTCCAGCACTGGGTGGTCCCCACAGACATGGAAGGCTGGAGGTCAGGCCAGGAGCACCCCCTGACTGTGGGGCCCACCCCAGAGCTGGCCTTGAGCTGTGGGTCCTGGGATGTAGGCTCCCATGGGTATTTGGATATTTCAAGGAATAAGTGTGGGTCCTTTCCTTGGCTGCTGGATCCTACGGGCTCTGGGCATGTGAGATGGGCAGAATTGTGACTTGCTGGGAGCCAGGGACTGGCATGGCCAGAGTGGGCAGCTGGGCCTAGAATCTAGGCCACTCGTCAGCAGAATGGCAAGTAATGGTCCAGCGGGTCCAGCTGGCCTGGGAAGGCCTGCCCAGCAGGGCCACCCACCCATCCTGGGCCCTAAGCCCAGCCACCCCCATGAGGGCATTGAGCGGCCCTGGCAGGGAGGCCAGAGTAATGATCAGCCCTGCTGCTGCGGTGTCCCTGGTCCTAGGCCTTGGGGTCACTCAAGAGCTAGGCCATTCCTGGGTTGCACAGAGGGCCACCTGCTCAGACCTGCCCTACCTCTCAGCCCATGGGGCAGGATCAGGACCCTTCACCTGACCACTCACCTGGTGATGGTGATTGCTTCCTCGCCCAGCCTGCATCATCTGTGTGACTGGTGTCCAGGCCCCTGCATTCAAGAACCCAACATCAGCCTGCCTGGTTCCTCTGTACCTCGGGCCTGCTCTCAGGGAGCCATTCCCCCTCAGAACCCCCACTCAGCCTCCTTCAGAGGGCCTGACCTTCACTGGGTGCTGTAAATGCCCCACTGTGTACGCCGCAGAGTAGGATCCATCAATCCATGGGCCACCCTGCTGCCTGACCAGCATTTCCTTCCTTCTTATTGCTGAGCGGGGCTGCTCCCTGGCTCTCCGCCTGAGCTGCTCCTGAAGCCAAGATGAGAGCTGTGGGTGCGGAGAGGGGATCCTGGGGAATTGCCCACATCCCCTCCTCTGGGCTGTGCTTTAGCCAGAGGTTGGCAACACGCTGCCTGCTGTTGAACTGAGAATGGATTTCACATTTCCAAATGGTAGAACCATCAACATAACACTTAGTGACACTTTGCTTTCTCCAGCATTGGGTTTAGCCCCATTACCCCATGCACACAGGGCAGGTGCTCTACCTATGAGTCCCACCCCAGTTCCTTTTGGAGCACTTGGAATTTTCAGTGTCCACAGTAGTTTTATTGGCGTGCAGCTGTGCCCAGTCACTTATGGATTGTCTTTGAAAGCAGCTTTGTACCCGGTGCAGAGCCGAGTTCTTAAATGAGAGACCAGCAGGCAGAACTGAGAACATGGATCCCCTGGGCCCCTGGCTGGAGTGTTAGCTGGTTGGACCCCAAGCTCTGGGGCAGGCCCTCCTCACTCGAGGCCTCTGCAGTGTGGATGCTGAGTCCCAGCGTGCCTGATCCCAGTCCTCCCTCATAGCTGCTCTTCCATCTACAGAGATCCCAGGTCCTGAGCTCGGCCAGCAGGAGCAGGTGGTCTTTGCCAGTGGGGACACTGTGGAGCTGAGCTGCCACCCACCTGGAGGTGGTCCTGTGGGTCCCACCGTCTGGGTCAAGGATGGCTCGGGACTGGTGTCCTCAGGCCGCATCCTGGTGGGGCCCCAGCGGCTGCAGGTGCTAAATGCATCCCATGAAGATGCTGGGGCCTACAGTTGCTGGCAGCGGCTCACGCAACATGAGCTCTGTCGTTTCAGTGTGCGTGTGACAGGTGAGCCCCTGTGGGTTGCAGGGCCGGGTGGAGGGCTGGGGGCTCCCTGAGCAGCCAGATAGCTTTGGAAAGGCCAGGGGAGCTGCAGTTGCGTGGCTTCAGCAGCCCTGCCCCAAGGTTCTTCCTGATGACCAGTGGGAGGAGCCGTTTGAATTAGGGGCTTGTGAAGGTACCTTGGAGCAGGACCTTGAAGCTGAGCAGCAGCAGGCACCTGGTGTGGGCCATCTGGGTGCCAAACCCACTCACACCCCTCCTGCTCTGCAGATGCACCATCCTCTGGAGACGATGAAGATGGGGAGGACGTGGCTGAAGACACAGGTGAGACCTGAGTCTAGGCACTTGGCCTTCTGGGTGGGGCCCACTTCCCCTTTCCCAGCCCTGCCTACCACTGGTGGGTGAGATGACCTCTCTGGGATCACATGGAGTGTGGGAACCCACAGAAGAGGAGGGGTTGGACCACCAAGGTAGCTCTGGATGCTTGGTCCTGACCTCCAGGTGGCGTGGGACTGGAGGGGACCCCATGCTGCAGCTGGGGAGGTCTATGCAAAGCGCTCTGGAGGAGGGAGGAGGCCACGGCTGTGTGGATGGGGTGGGGCTGTTGCAGTTGTGAGTGCTGCTGGGGGCCAGTGTGCCCAGGGATCAAGGACACCAGGGGCAGCTGCCACACTCCACCAGGAGGCAGGGTCACTGTGCCAGGCAGGGCCGCATGTTGTAAAGGGCACTGGCAGTGCCACAGTGTGTGGGCTGTGTGCGAGAGTATGTCCCTGCCGATGGCAGTGAGGTCACTGTGAGGAAGGGTCTACACGTCCTTTGTCCTGGACCCCTGCTGGCTCCCTCCTGGGGGACAAGGCCCAGCATCCTGATGAGTCTGGGCAAGAAGGCAGCACTGATACCCCCTCCAGGCCAGAAGAAGGTGAAAACCCAGCTGGGCGGTGAGGATGGGGGTGGCAGTGGCCTGGGCTCCAGAGCAGGGAGGGAGGAGCCTCTAGGCAGCATCCTGGAGGTGCAGGCCCAGGGCCATGGCAGCAGCACAACAAAGCAGTCAGGGTCTGCAGTCTGCTCTGGACTGACGTGGCCTGGCCACTTCCAGGCTCCAGTGCCATTGGTTTCCTTCCTTGGAAACTGCATCCACATCTTGTCCTGGCAGATCACTGGCTGGGTCTGGGGCCTCCCCTAGGCGACCTGTCCCAGTGTACCACCTGGTGGGGGGTTTCTGTGGACATGTCTCCAGGCCAGGGTGGAGCACCCTGAGCTCAGCAGGAGCAGCCTCTTGGGGAGAGGGGACAGCTCAGTTCTGAGGGTGAAGGATGTCCAGTCCTCCCAGGGGATTCCGAAAGGCCAGCACAACCCAAATAGGGAACAGACTGAGGGTGCTTTGGATGGGTCTCACAAGCGTCCACCAACAGGGGCCCCTTACTGGACTCGGCCAGAGCGGATGGACAAGAAGCTGCTGGCGGTGCCAGCTGCCAACACTGTTCGGTTCCGTTGCCCAGCTGGTGGCAACCCCACCCCCTCCATCTCCTGGCTGAAAAATGGCAGGGAGTTCCGTGGGGAGCATCGCATTGGGGGCATCAAGGTGGGTCCCTGGGTGGGGCCTGGGGCCTGCGGGGGGAGGGGCCTGTGGGCGTGACTTGGTGGTTGTGTGGGCGGGGCCTCGCCTGTGGGAGGGTCTGGTGCCAGCAAGGCGTGGCCTGGATCTGTGAGCAGGGACTAGGCCTGCAGGGCGTGGCCTGCTGCTGCTCACCAGCCGGCTGTCACCTGCAGCTGCGGCATCAGCAGTGGAGCCTGGTCATGGAGAGTGTGGTGCCTTCCGACCGCGGCAACTACACCTGCGTGGTGGAGAACAAGTTCGGCAGCATCCGGCAGACGTACACACTGGACGTGCTAGGTGAGAGCCGGGCTGGGGCTGGGACTCGGCCGGCCGGGTAGAATGCAGCCCCAACCAGGACCGCTAACTGGACTGCCTGACCCCTGGCCTCTGCAGAGCGCTCCCCGCACCGGCCCATCTTGCAGGCGGGGCTGCCGGCCAACCAGACGGCTGTGCTGGGCAGCGACGTGGAGTTCCACTGCAGGGTGTACAGCGACGCACAGCCGCACATCCAGTGGCTCAAGCACGTGGAGGTGAACGGCAGCAAGGTGGGCCCTGACGGCACGCCCTACGTCACCGTGCTCAAGGTGGGCGCCGCTGGGGCGGAAGGTGGCGCTGCTGTGCTGTGCTCTGCAGTGGGACCTGTGGGGCAGGCCTGCCGGAGGCTTCTCTGGGGTGGGCTTGAGCTCAGGCGACAGTGTTGGTGGCCCAGGGCAGGAGGTGGCTGCTGAGCCTTCCCAGCACCCTCATGGAACTCAGACCCGGACAGCCCTTCCCAGAGCTGGCCTGGAGTGGCCACCAGCTACATGGGTGGCGCCAGCTTGCCACCCCACCACCCGGCTGCCTCCCTCAGCACTTAGCTTGGCTCCCATGGCTGTGGGGTGGGGCCACCCGAGTGGGGACGGTTGCAACACTGGAAGCCCAAAGAGAAACATCTGTTCAGGGACAAAGCGGTCTGGTGGGGGTGGGGCAGGCGTGCAGAGCAGGATGGGAGCCAGAGTCCAGAATGGCTGGGCTGGGCTTCCCACCACTAGCTCTTGGGAGCACGTATGTGCTGGGCCCATCCAGGACCCCAGGGTAGGCGGGTGGGGGCAGGCCCAGTGGCTGGCTGAGTGGTCTGGTCTCCGGGTTGTGGGGTTAGACAATCGAGAAGGCGCATCCTGTGAAACCACACCCCATCGCCATGTGGTGCCTCCAGTGCCTCCTCTAGGCAGCCTTCTAGGCTGACAGTCCAGTCCCGACACCTTTCTTGGGGGTTTCCTGGCATCCTGCCTAGTCCTACCTGGTGCCCAGCTGGGCTGCCTTGGGAGGCATGCCTGAGCCGGGTCTCTTGTCCCCGCAGTCCTGGATCAGTGAGAATGTGGAGGCAGACGCGCGCCTCCGCCTGGCCAATGTGTCGGAGCGGGACGGGGGCGAGTACCTCTGTCGAGCCACCAATTTCATAGGCGTGGCTGAGAAGGCCTTTTGGCTGCGTGTTCATGGGCCCCAAGCAGGTAACGACTCTGTCCCACGCCTGCCTGGCACGCCGAGCTCCAGCTCCAACGCCCTGGCCCATGCCTGCCTGCACGCCCCCGCACGTCCCCAACCTCTCTCTCCACCCTATGGCTCATGCTCCGCTTGTGGCCAGCTCGGCAGCCCTGGCAGCGCTGGCAGCCCTGGCCACCACTGTGAATGCTGGCTTCAGGCCTCCAGCCTATGCTGACCCCTCCTGTACACCTGTGTGCCCCCAGAAGGTCCTCAGAGCCTGGCAGGGGCTGAGCCCCACACTTGCATCCACTGTCCTCCTCTCCCTGGCCACCGAGTCCACTGCCTGCTGGCTTCCCGTTGTCTGTCAGTCTGTCCTCTATCTGCACCTCTCCTCTCTGTGCTAACCCTGCATGCTGCCTCTGAGTGGCGCCATGCTGCCCACCTGCCTGACGCTCAGCTGGGACAGAGGACGCGCCGGTGGAGGGACTGGCTTCAGGCTCCACCTGCCGTGCCAGTGCACGAGGCAGAGGGCCCTGGGCTCATGGCCGTGGCCAGCCGTGGTGGTGGCTGAGTGGTGGTGGCGGCGTTTTCCTTGCAGCCTGGCTGGATCGTCGTGCTGTGGACTCTGCATCGGTGCCCGTGGGCGGTGCTGGCGCTCGCCTATCGCTCTGTTCTCTCTTTGTAGACGGCGGGCGCTAACACCACCGACAAGGAGCTAGAGGTTCTGTCCTTGCGCAATGTCACCTTTGAGGATGCGGGGGAGTACACCTGCCTGGCGGGCAATTCTATCGGGTTTTCCCATCACTCTGCGTGGCTGGCGGTGCTGCCAGGTACCTGCTGCTGCTGCTGGCTTCACACCTGTCCTCGGGCTGGCTCAGGATACGCCAGAGCTGCCAGGGTGGGGCAGGGCTGTCACTGTTCACAGAGCTCTTGCGCCAGGGCTGGCGCCTGGCCTGGGAACATGGACCCAGCCCCATCCTGGTCCCAGGCGGGCCTCCCCTGAGCCCCCAGGTCCTCCCTGCCCTACTTTGGCTTTGGTGTCTCTGGGTGCCTGGGTGGCGGTGTGGTGCTGCTAGCTCTGCTGGGCTCCTCTGTGCTGGATCTGAGCCCTCTTGACTCAACAGACATTTTGACTGCAGCACCTAGGCTCGTGGAGCCTTTGAGACCTCAGCCCCCAGCTCTGGTCCCCTGGTGGCTGAGCCCTCCCCACCCCACAGGAGCCGTGGCTCTGGCCGTGGGGGCCCCCGGAGGCTGGGCCAGGCCCCAACACCCGTGTCTTTGCAGCTGAGGAGGAAATGGTGGAGGCCGACGAGGCTGGCAGCGTGTATGCGGGCGTTCTCAGCTACGGGGTGGGCTTCTTCCTCTTCATCCTGGTGGTGGCTGCTGTGACACTGTGCCGCCTGCGCAGCCCCCCCAAGAAGGGCTTGGGCTCCCCCACTGTGCACACGGTCTCCCGCTTCCCGCTCAAGCGACAGGTAACAGAAAGTAGATACCAGGTTCTGAGATACTGCCACCTGGCTCTCCTAGAGCCGAGCCCGTCTAGCCCTGGCCTTGCCCATCCCAGGGTCTGCTGTCCCCTACCCCTCCTGGCCCCTGCACCCCATCACGCAGCACCAACCTGCCCCTGCCGACCCAAGCAGGTGTCTTTGGAGTCCAACTCATCCATGAACTCCAACACGCCATTGGTCCGCATTGCCCGGCTGTCCTCGGGAGAGGGTCCCACACTGGCCAACGTCTCTGAGCTCGAGCTGCCTGCTGACCCCAAGTGGGAGCTGTCCCGGGCCCGGTCAGTGGTACTGAGGGATGGTGTGTGTGGAGGCTGGGGCCTGGTGGGTGTTCTTTGTTGGGTGGTGGGACGGCCACTGAGCAGAGGCCTGATTGGCCTTGGACTGGCACTGGGCAGTGCCCAGGGGCTTCTGAAAATGTAGTGGCTGTTGATGTGGGTGAGGTGCCGCCATGCTGGGGGTGCAGACAAGGACCTAGCCTCCCAGGGTCTTGGGTTGCCAGTTGCAGGGCGTGGCTCAGGGCCAGAAGCCTCAGGTTGCTGCCCTTCCTCTCCAGAGCACGGCACAGGGCTTCCTGGAGGCACTACCAGGCCTTGAAGTGTGGGCTGGGTCAGGGTGCCCACTCAGGGCCTCTCTGTTTCCAGGCTGACCTTGGGCAAGCCTCTTGGAGAGGGCTGCTTTGGCCAGGTGGTCATGGCAGAGGCCATTGGCATTGACAAAGATCGAGCTGCCAAACCAGTGACAGTGGCTGTGAAGATGCTGAAAGGTGAGCAGGGACATCCAGGGGCAG
>PVKS010000956.1:96713-160790 GCA_004027875.1 Aplodontia rufa
GGCGGTGGGTGGGAGCCTGCAGTGGGGGGCTGCAGTGGGGGGTAGGTGGGGGCCTCCATGCAGGGGGGGAGGTGGGCGGTGCTGGTGGTGGGCAGAGCGGTAGGTGAGGGCCTGCAGGGAGAGGTAGGTGGGGGCCTGCACAAGGGGCAGTAGGCCCAAGCCTGCGGTGCAGTAGGCACTGGTAGGCACTGGCCAGTGCGGCGGGACGGCACCTCGGGCCGGCACCCACTGAGACCCCTGCTTGCAGGGCCTCTGTACGTGCTGGTGGAGTATGCAGCCAAGGGCAACCTGCGGGAGTACCTGCGGGCCCGGCGGCCTCCGGGCATGGACTACTCCTTTCATACCTGCAAGCTGCCCGAGGAGCAGCTCACCTTCAAGGACCTTGTGTCCTGCGCTTACCAGGTGGCACGGGGCATGGAGTACCTGGCCTCCCAGAAGGTGAGGAAGGCACAGGTGAAGGGGCCCTCTGTGCTGAGAGGCTGGTGACAGCCTTAATGGCTGGGGACCCAGACCAGGACAGCTGTGCGCTGGGGGAGAAGAAACTGCTCAGCCCTGGTCCCTCCCCTCCAGTGCATCCACAGAGACCTGGCTGCCCGCAACGTGCTAGTGACCGAGGACAATGTGATGAAGATTGCAGACTTTGGCCTGGCCCGGGACGTGCACAACCTCGACTACTATAAGAAGACCACCAATGTGAGCCCGGTGGCGGGGTGGGGTGGGTGGAGCCAGATGCGCCTGGCAGCCAACACCTCCCCTTCCGTCCCCAGGGCCGGCTGCCCGTGAAGTGGATGGCTCCTGAGGCTCTGTTTGACCGAGTCTACACCCACCAGAGTGATGTGTATGTGTCCCTTGTGGAATGGGAGCAGGGAGCCCAGGGACAGAGCCAGGAGCTGCTGCATCCCGCACAGCCTCTGGGTGGTGCTATCTGCACTCCTTTGCTCTGAGGGGCCAGCACAGCCTGGCCTCCTCCGGCCTTGGTGCCCACCTAGTCCCTGGGGTGCATCCTAGGGTGGGGCTGCTGAGGGTCCAGGCACTGGGATCGCTGGGCAGACCTGCTGCCTCGCTCCTGCAGCTGGTCCTTTGGGGTGCTGCTGTGGGAGATCTTCACGCTGGGTGGCTCGCCATACCCGGGCATCCCTGTGGAGGAGCTCTTCAAGCTGCTCAAGGAGGGCCACCGCATGGACAAGCCGGCCAACTGCACGCATGACCTGTGAGCATGGTGGCCTTGCCCGCCCTGGGGGGCCACGCGGGAGCTGACAGCCTGGGCCCTGTGGGCAAGGTGGGGGACGATGCCCAGGGGGCCTGAGGTGGGTGTCTCACCCCCAGGTACATGATCATGCGTGAGTGCTGGCACGCTGTGCCCTCTCAAAGGCCCACCTTCAAGCAGCTGGTGGAGGACCTGGACCGTATCCTCACGGTGACATCCACCGATGTGAGTACCGCCCCACTTCTGTGCCCCACATGGCTGCTCTGCCTCCCCCAGAGGTGTCCTTGGGGACGGCCTGAGCACAGAGGGGTTAGGGTCATGCAGGGCACAGCACTGACCAGCCCCACCCCTGGCAGGAGTACCTGGACCTGTCGGTGCCCTTTGAGCAGTACTCTCCGGGTGGCCAGGACACCCCCAGCTCCAGCTCCTCGGGGGACGACTCTGTGTTTACCCACGACCTGCTGCCCCCGGCCCCACCCAGCAGCATGGGCCCTCGGACGTGAAGGGCCAGTGCCCTGCAGGCCGAGCCCCACCAATGTGAGAGTGGACCCCATTGTACCCTTCTGCTGCTACTATGCAGCAGGCCCGGGCCCCAGACCCAAGATGGAAATGATGGATGGACACAGATTGTGTGTGTGTGTGTGTGTGTGTGTGTGTGTGTGTGTCTGGGGCCTGTGCTGCTCTACAGTGACCTCCTGACTGACCAGTGCCAGGAGCAAGGGGCCCTTCCGGGGGGACCGAATGTGGAATGTAAGGGCGCCTGGCTCGCCCACCCCACAGCGCCATTTCACCAGGAGCACCACAGGCCAGGCTGGGCCTCGGGCCCTGCAGAAGAGCTGAGCTTCAGGGAAGGCCCCTGGGCCTCCCCACTTCTCACCCTTCCCCAGAGGCTGAAATTACGGGTACCTGACGGTGGGAGCTTCTGCTTCTATCCAGGTTTAATCCAGAAACGAGTGTACATTTATACAAATGGCTGCTGTGCATACGACGTATACATACCTAGGTGTAGAACGTGTGGAGGAAGGAAAGGTCGCGGGGTGTGGCCAGCGGTGTTGCCCTGGGACAGAGGCAAAAGGAAGAGGAGCACCAGGTTTTCCTGGTGCTGCAGTTTTGTTTTAAAAATTGTACCTGACCCCTGTATATTTGTAAAGCTATTTATCGACCCCCAGAACCCGTGCACCCCACCCCATGTTCGTAGCATTTAGCCAGCTGCATGGCAGAGAAATCAAAGTTTTAACTTATTAACAGCTGAGGGTCACGTGGGGCTGCTGAGGACCGCATGCATCCCACGCCCGAGGCCAAAGTCAGCCTCGAGCCTGAGCAGCCTCAGCCGGGGGCTCCAGTGGGCACGTTCGTTCCTCCGGCCTCTTTCTGCAGGAGAGTTAGCTTCTATAGGATCTTTCTTTAGGAGATTTATTTTTTGTACTTCAAAGCAAGCTGGTATTTTCATACAGATTCTAATTGCGCGTTCCAGGTGGGAGCCGCATCCAGGGAGGGGCTGGCCCTGCTTGCAGGTTCAGATGTTATTAGATGCTACAAGTTTATATATATATCTATATATATAATTTATTGAGTTTTTACAAGATATATTTGCTGTAGACTTAACATTTGTTACGCAGTGCTTCTAGACTTTTATAGCCTGAACTGCTGCCTTTCAAAGCTCGAGAGAAAGCCGTGAATTCTACTTTTTGTGCTACTAGTGGGCCCTGGGCTTGGGAGGCTTTCCCTTGCTGGTCAGTGGTGGCTCTGGGCATCTCTTCCCGGGGCCAGATGGCTGGCCTGCATTGGCGGAGTGGCTTGTTAACCCAGCAGAGTTTCCAAACAATAAAGAGGCCTGATTCTGGTCCCTGCCAGTGTCTGTTGCCTTCTGTAGGGATCCTGGGCAGCTCATTCCCTGCTTCCTGTCAAGGACAGGTTCTGTTCTTTGCCCCCATGGGGGAGGGGCCGCCAGCACCTGGGTAGTCTGGAGATTTGCAGCCCAGGTCTCTGACTCCCACCCCTAAAGAAGCAAGTCCTGGGGGAGGCAGGACAAGCATGTCCAGTGAGTCTTGGGGCACGGGCCCTGAAGCTGGCCAGCAGAACCTCAGGCGACGGGAGGTCTGGAGGTCTGAGGACAGGGATTACAGGCAAGTTGGGGTCTGCAGGAGGGGTGTGGTGGGCGTGAAGAGGAAGCCTCCAGGCCCTGCTGAGCTCCCTGGCTCCCACATCTCATGGGTCACATCAAGGTACTTGCACCTGTATAAGGCCTGTCCCTCGTCACCACACCCCACAGGTTCCCACTTGGTTCAGAGGGTCTACACTGGTGGCCACTTTCCCTCCCCCGCCCAGCCTGGCCATCCGCCCCCAGGGCTGCACTGCTCCTGTGACTCTGTAATGACTACTTGGGCTGCTGCTGCTGTGCTGGTCTCAGCTAGTGAGGCACTGAGGACTTGGGGGCAGCCCCTGGCCAGAGAGCATCCAGATGCCCATGTAAGCCAGGGCCCCTCCTTGCTGAGTTGCTGGCCTTTGGACAGCCAGGATGCGGAAATTACCCATGGGTGGGCAGTAAGTCTGGGAAGCCTGCCTGGAGGAAGACAGGCCAGAGCTGTCTGTCATTGCCCCCCACCACCTCCATCTCCAAGTCTCATCCTCTGGGACAGCCAGAGGAGGTGTCTGGAGCTGAGCTGAATGGGGTTTCACTGCTTTCATCTGGGCTCAAGCTTGCCCTCCAGATGAGGGAGCTGCTGCCCCCTTTCCTACATAGGCGAGGCTGCTAGGGCCTTGGGACTGGGTCATCAATACCTAATTCCTGGGCCTGATTCAGGGAAGCACTGTGGTCTGGGGTCAGGTTGCCCTGCCAGTGACTTCACAAGGGGAACCATGCCCCAACTGCCCCTCAGTCCTGGCCAGAGACCTTATGCTGAAAACCATGGGGCTGGCCTGGCCATGCAGACACCTTTGACTGCCCTGAGCAGCAGAGGTGGACTGCAGGAAGGCTGCTGGGTTCCAGCCCAGAGGGCAGTGAAGGGTGCCCCACTCAGCTTGGCAGCCCCGCCTGGGCAGGCAGAGCAGCTGCAGCACCCCCTGGTGCTGTGCTGGTAAGAGCACACCCTGTGGCAACCCTGAGGCTCCTCTCCAGTTCTGCTTGGGTGGAGCCCACAGCCTCTTGGGAAGGAGGCTGGCCACAGGAGTCTCAGGTGACTCACACGGCAGAGGGCCGCCCCTGCCCCGGGGGAGCAGAGGAGCAGACCAAAGTGCATCCATGTTGTGGCAGGATCCCCAGAGACCCCTTGTTGCTGTGCTTGGCCTCCTCAGAGCTAGAAGAGTCCCTTGCACCCTGCTGAGGAAGGCATGCCTTCTGGAGTTGGCTGGTGGTTCCTGCAATTGCCTCATTTGCTGGGGACAGGAAGGCTCTCAGCACTGCAGCAGCCCTCTGGACGTTGCCCAGGGCTGAGTGGGTCCCAGTGTTCCCAGCACCACCAGCTAGAGCTCTTGGCTAAAGAGCTTCCTGAGGAGGCAGGAAGGCTAGTCCCTGGTGCTGCATGCATGTCCCGCCCCCAGCAAGGCACAGGGCTTTCTGTCCTCCAGAACCCCTGGGTGCTGTTCCCACCATGCCCACCACTGGCTCTCACCTCATTTGGGTTCTCAGTCTGTCCCCCGGCAAGCATCTCCTGCCCAGCCTCTGGGTGGGCACTTCTTGAACCCGACTACCCAGATGTGGCCTCTGGACTTGGGAGTGATATTAATAAAGTTATAGAAACAGACTCTAGCCCAGGCCAGCTCTTCTGAGGTCTGTGGCTGTCCCGCTCAGCCTGTGTCCCAGGACACAGACCCCAGGGTCTGGGGGTCAAGGGAGGCCCCCGATGATGGGCCCAAGTAAATGTTAGGGCAGGGCTGATGGGCTGGTGTCCTAGGCTCAGGGGTGGGGTCCCGAGGGAAAAGCACACTGTGCCTCTGTCCTGCTGAGACCTCTGTCCCAGGAGGCCGCCCCAGGGTAGAAATCCAGAAATGGGGCTAGGGGCCTGCCCCCACCAGGCCTCTGCCCTCCAGGTGTCCCTCAAGCTGTCTGGACCCTGCTCATGGACTGGGTAGAGGCTGCAGTGTGAAAGCCCCCACCTCCCTGGGGACCCCCAGTGGTAGGTGCCTGAGGCATCTTTTGGAAGAGATGGCCCTCCTGGGACACCCCTCAGCCAGGGTCCCGGCCCCTCCCACGCAGGATACTGCTTCCAATGCTGGTGCCTCCCAGGCTCAGCCAGGCAGCCTAGGTGCAGGGTGCTCTCAGGAGTGGGGAGGGGGGCTTGATTAGGCAGCAGGGTCACCAACCTGGATAAACCATTCAGACCATGGCAGACAATCGTCAAGTGGCACTTTATTAAATCATCTCCTTACATCAAATAGGGTCTAGAAAAATTATTACCACATAACCTGTCAGCGTCACAGGCCTCAGACAGGTCCCATAAGCAAGAGGCCTGGAACTAGGGCTTGGGCCCACAGAAGGTGATCCCCAGGGAAGATGAGGTCAAATGGTTCCGAAATATTACTTTGAGCTGTTGTAGGAACCAGATTTAAAGTTAAAAAAAAAAAAATACCATTTCTACAAAAGGTGTTCACACAGCCCAAGCTGGGGGCCCTTGGGACCCCTGAAAGCATGCCAGAAGCAGAGAACTTGCTCCCCTGTCAAGTGCCCCAGAGGCACCACCCTGATGACCCTGTGGCCACGATGAGAGCTGCCCTGGGGTTGCTTTTCAGCAGCCACAGGTTGCCCTCCACGCTTACAAAGCCTAGACCCTGATATTCTGAAAGGGCTCTGGATGTGTGTGTGTGAGGAGCAGGCGTGTAGGTGCAGCAAGGCAGAACTGGACTCCTGCACTGGGAACCCCAGCTTCACCTAACAGGTGTGGACACCCCAGCTCCCAGAAACACCCGTGAAGGCCAAGTGCAAAACACGGACAGCTCCACGCAGCACCTTGGTAAATTCTCATCCACCATTTCCTACACCTGCACCCAGGTGCTGCTTCAGCTGCAATAAATAAAGTTCAGTGAATGAAACAAATCCAGAATGGCAAGGGGAGAAGACCTGCTAGAACTGGGAGGTCTCCAGAACCTTCCCCTCACATGCCTGTGCTTGGCCCCTCAGCCCCTGGGAGGGTGGACCCTCGGGGCAGAGTGGCAAAGCCATGGCAGGTAGGGATGTAGCTGGCGGGCCCCAAACGCTGCTCACAGGATGGATATCTCTCCTCTGGGGCACACACCGGGCTATGGATGCAAGCCCTCCAGCATAGGTTCCCTACTGCTTCCTGATCCAGATCTCCACCAGAGTGTTGAAGCTGACTCCTATATTGTCAGGTTTTTCCTTTAATGGCCAAGAAAAAAGTCTCAAGTAATTGAGAGTGTCCCTTTTGAATGCTGCGACTCCCTCCCTGGCCAGCGTGGCTCTTTGGGTTTCATGCCTGCAGTCCTCCAAGAGGACATTCCTGCTGGCAACCAACTGAGCCATAAAGGACAGTGTGGCATGCAGGCTATCAGGAAGGTGGGGGCCATGGGATGCCCACCTCTGGCCTGTCCCCCCTGAGCTGCCCCCAAAGGTGCCAGCAAGTGTGAAGAGGCCGCTTGCCACCAAGGCCCTGGAGATCCCACCCAGAGGGACACCCGGCAGCCCTAAGCACAAGCAGTAGGGCATGCGAAAGCCCCTCGGGGACCACTATTCACGTGACCACCTCCACAAGCCAGCTGCCTGTTTGTTCCAGAGGAGCCCAAAGCACGCTGAGATGATCTGGGCAGCGTGATCCAGGCCAGGAGCGAGCCCCAGCCTTGCCCTAGCCCAGCGTCCTCCAGAGGGGCGGGCCTCGGCTCCTCCGCAGAAGCCACTGACAGCCCCTCATGTGCATCCAGAGAACCTGAGGCCTCCTGTTCACACCAGCAGCACAGCAAATCACTCAACATCAAATGCTTCCTTCCCGAGGGCTCCACGTGTGTCACCAGTAATTCATTCTGGAAGTTACTCAGGAAGGAGGCAGACCATGCCATGTGTGCGCAGTCAATGAGTTAAGAGCAGATGCACACCACAGGAAACCACCATGGATCCACGGGGACACTGACCCTGCTGACGGGACAGGTGCCATTTCCAGAGGCCACCAAGGTCACGAGGCTTCTCTCAAGAGTCACAGACATGACTTTGAAAATGTGGGGACAATCTATTTACACTGATGGTGAGGGCTCCAAGCGTAGGGACAGGCTGAGGGTGGTCTTCAGCGCCAAGGAGGGCTGAGCTGGTCTGATTCCTGTCTAGCACCACGGAGAAGGCGAGGTGCATCTGCCCAGCTCTGCTTGGGCACCAGGAGTCCATGTGTCCTCATCTCCTCCAGGGGGCAGAGAGCACAGGTCAGGCCCTGAGAGGGTGCAGGCGAGTGCCCAGGTGGCCTGGCCAGCCCTGCCCAGCTGGTGATGGCGTGTGGACTGTGAGGGGACACTCAGCACCACACTAGGTGAGTTCAGACATGACTCCCTGGAGGTTCCAGACTCCAGATCGATTCAATCTTCGTGGAATGATGAAAATTTAAAATTACTTGATTATGGAAGTTTCTGATTTATTCCAGACAAAGTATTAAATTTGCCACTCAGGTCACCTCAAAGCAAGCATCTCACGGCCCCCCACCGCAGTGACACAGCTGGAGGAGGAAGTCCATGGGCCGGGTGCCAGCCGGTGCTGCTCCTAGTTCTTCACCTCTGCAGCCTCCTTCTCGGCTTTGCCCTTGGCCTTTTCCTTCTCCTCCACCTTCTCCTCCTTCTCCAGCACAGCCACGATCTCCGCCACCTGGCTCGTGGAGACATGGACGTCTTCCTTGTCCACCAGCTCGACCACCTGTGCAAACAAGAGGGCTCTGAGGGGCTGCAGCCTGCGCTGCCTGCTCCAAGCCGTCTTCCGGCTGCACAGCCTGCCAGGGTTCCCAAGTCCCACACTCCCCAGGGGAGCCAGAGGGCAAGCAAGGCCGCTGGCCTCAAGTTCCTGCTCTGGCCAGTGAGGGCCACCACGCTGCCAGACCAGCCCTGGATGGGGCTTCCTGGGGCAGAGATGTTGGGGACGGGGCATACACCCCTCTGCTGTGCAGACTGAGGAGGGCAAGGGGAGGAAGCTCAGCATGTGTTGACAGTGCCTTCTTTCAAATGGGATTGAAGGACACTAGGCAGCACCTGTGGTTATGTCTGAAAATTCACTACCTTGCCAGATACTCCAGGGCCCATGAAGGCAGTTTCTTCTCAGAAGCAGAAATGAGTGAGTGAGCAACAACCTTCAGGTGGGGATCCAGACTTCCCACGCAAGGTGGATCCTGACCTGGGCTCCCTGGCTGCACTCAGAAGCTCAACCCACCTGTTGCTGCCTCTCAGGCCTCAGGCGGCCAACAGGAGCAGACAGGTGGGCTCAGCCCCAGGACTCAACAAGCACTCCATGCCTGACAGCTAGTCACAGGGGCTCGGGCACAAACTCCATGCTATGGCTGGAGCAAGAAGGCGGACAGTGCCAGTCTGGAGCATGGCTATTGGTGCAGTCTCCGGGGACTTGGCTCCAGCTGCCTGAGCACCAGGGCACACAGGCGAGGCAGGTGGCCTGCTCCAGAGGGGCCCTCTCACTACACTCCCCTGGATGCTCCCACTTATCAGGACCAAACAAGCTGAGGCCATGACAGGACACCTCAGGGCCTACAGGAGGACCTGTGACTCAGAAGGACCCCACCTCCTGAAAGGCACAAGGCCCCAGGAGCAGCCAGGCCAGCCTGCCCACTGGATCCCACTAAGACCCACCTTGACCAGGTCGTCGATGTTGATCTTGCCATCCTTGTTCTCATCCAGTGCGGAGACCAAGCTCACCAGCTTGTTTTCTGGAATGTGCTTTATTTGCTTCATGGCGCTGATGAGCTCAGCCACACTGACGACATTCTCCCTGGAGAGCACATTTGCATGTGGAGTCTTGCCACCACACCCAACTCCCACCACTCAGCCCCCTGACTGCCACTTGTGAATGGCCAAGCCTCCAATGGCAGGTCTCCCTACACCCTGGCAAGAGCCCCTGGCCCTTTCCTCTGGGGTCCTTAGGCCTCTGTCTGCTGCAGGGCCTAGAGGTCAGTGAGGGCCTCTAGGTTCCAGTGAGGAGCAGAGCAGAGGCCTAGCCGCCAGCCTGCCTGCATCGCAGGGAAGCCCCACACAGCAGGGCATAACTGATGCCATCTCACTGGGGCTGTTCACATGAGGGCAGTTCCTGAGGCAGGAATCTGGGACACACAGGGGCAAAGCAAGCAGACAGCCCCGTACTGGTGTCACTTGAGTGTGGGGGTCAGGGAGAGGGAGGAGGCAGGAGAGCACTGGAGGGTCTGAGGCTCGAGGGGAGCTTGCTGGGCAAGGGGAGGATGGAGGTGGAAGGTCATGGGCCACCTAGGAGAAAGCAGCACCATGATGTAAAACCCCAGGTGCAAAGATGCCGGGGCCTCTGGGGCTCAGGCACTCTCACCCCACAGCAGAGCCTTGGGCGGGACCCAGCTTGCCAGCCTGCGGCCCTGTCTCCAGCTGTGCGAGCAGGCCATCAATCTGCCCAATCATCTGTTGCACCCGCTTGGTCAGTCTCCTGCTGGCTTTAGATTCTTCCACCAATTTCTCTTCGCCAGTCTTTGAGAGCTCCTTCTTGATCTCTTGCAAGTCCTAATCAAATTATTTGTAGCTATAAAGTTTGTCTTTAAGGGGGAGTGGGGGGTGTATCTACCTTTGAGAGCCGGGTGTGGTGGTGCACTTCCCAATGACTCGGGAAGCCAAGGCAGGAGGGTCACAAATTTGAGGCCAGCCTCAGAAACTTAGTGATCCCCTGTCTCAAAAAATAAAAAGGTGACTGGAGCGGTGGCTTGACAGTTATGGCACCTTCCCGGCATGTGCAAGTACAAGGTTCAAACCCTGATACCCACGTACACAACTAAGTGTCAGAGCAATGAAAGCCATGTGAAAAACTCAATAAAAATAGATTCTCCCTCCCTCTCTCTCTCACTGTCCTTCTCTCTTTAAAAAAAAAGGGCTGGGATGTGGCTCAGTTGTAAAGCACCCCTGAGTTAAATCCTCAGTACAAAATAAAATAAAAAAGGGGCAAATCCAACATTAAATTTAACTTGAGAAAGTAATTAAACCCAATCATTTGGGCTGGGGGTAAGTCAATGGCAGAGCCCTTGCCTTAGCAAGTCTGAGGCCAAGTTTAATCCCCAGCACTGTACAAATAAAACCCCTAAAACTAAAACCATCATTCACTCCAAGCACAGAAATTTGCAAAAGCTTATTTCCACCTAACAGGTTTGTTCTTAATTTTTTCCAAATTCAAATGTTTTTACAGCAAAGGAAATAAAATTTATTCTGATTCTCAACATTTTTCGTATTTGCTAAAGAATAAATAATGAAGAATCAAGGAATCCTAAGTATTTTCCCTCTGAAATTCCAACTCAGTGTTTCTCCTGGACAGAAAATCCCAAGAAGGACAGGAGAAAGGAGTGGAATGGGTACAAGACACTGTACCCAGTGACAGATGTGACAGACCCACTGACAGACCCACTGACAGATGTGTGGTTTCCATGGAGAAGCCACACAGCTAGAGGGGGCTGCAAGAGAAGCTGCTGGGAGATGGCAGACTGTTTTTAACCAATCTCAAAACTCATCCACTTCTCCAACACAGTTATAAAAACAGTCCTTTTATGTTAGATTAGAAAGTAATATTTAGGGGTTGGGGATTTAGCTCAGTGGCACAGCGCTTGCCTAGCACATGCAAGGCCCCGAGTTCGGTCCTCAGCCCTGAGGGGAAAAAAAAAAAAAGGAAAAAGTAATATTTAGGGGCTGGAGCGGTGGCTTGGTGGTTATGGCGCTTGCCTGGCATGTGTGAGAATGCAGGTTCAAACCCCAGCACCATGTACACAAGGAAAGGTCAGAGCAACGAAAGCCATGTGAAAAACTAAGTAAAATTTGTTCTCTTTCTCTCTCTCTCTATTTTGTAAGAGAGAGGGACAGAGAGAGAGAGAGAGAGATAATCAATTTTTATTGAGTTTTTTACATGGCTTTCATTGCTCTGACACTTAGTTGTGTATGTGGGTGCTGGGGTTTGAACCCATGTACTTGTGCATGCAAGGCAAGCACTGTAACCGCCGAGCCACCGCTCCAGCCCCTGTCCCTCTCTCGAAAGAAAGAAAGAAAGAAAGAAAGAAAGAAAGAAAGAAAAGTAATATTTATAAATCAAAAGAAAAAAGGGCTGGAGATATAGCTCAATGCTACAGAGCACTTGCCAAGTGCTGGGTTTGATCCTTAACATCATAAAGGGAGGAAGAAAAAAAAAATGATCAGGCTAGAGCTGTGGCTGGAGCTTGCCTGGCATGTGTGAGGACACTGATCTGAACCCTAGCACTACGTACACAACAAAGTGTTGGAGCAACGAAAGCCACATGAAGAACTAAATAAAACTGATTCTTTCTTTCTCTCACTGTCCCCCTCTCTCTCTAAAAAAGTGAAAAAGAAAAGAAAATGGTCATCTGTAATTCCGGCAGCTCAGGATGCTGAGGGCACAGAGTTGCAAGTTCAAGGCCAGCTCCAGGAAATTAGTGAGCTCCTGTCTCAAAATGGGGATGTAACTCAGTGGTAGAGCACTTCTGGGTTCTATTCTGTATTCCTGGTGCTACAAAAAAATAATAATAAATAAATAAATAGAAAGGAAACAGTTTCTTTTGGGGACTCATAAATGAGAGTAGGGTTTCCTGGACCAAGTGACCCATGGGGCACCCTCACTCTGGATTTGTTCACACAGAGTGGCCCAGCCACAGCAGCTGTGGAAAAGCCCTGGAATAAAACTGATTTCAATGTGTCTTTTTTCTCCAAATTCCCTTTGGAATTTCCCTAATCACATATTAGACAGATATCATTAAATCTCCTGGGGCTAGCGTCAGCAGCAACCCCCACCCACTGCTACTGGCCACACCTGGGCCCTGAGCCTGGCCCCTGGACCCCAGGGAACAGCTGCAGGTAGGCGCAGCAGGGCCCCACCCACCTCGCTATAGTCCTGGACATCCCCTTTCAGCAGCTCCAGCTCCTCCTTCTCCTTGGTGAGCGATGACTTCTGTTCCTGCAGCTTGGTGCAGGCGTCGCTGAGGACATCAATCTCCTCCTGAGTTATTTCCTCTTCCTGGGAAGAAGCAGAGAAGCCTCACTGAGGGGACACAATGGCTTCCTCATCAGAATGCGTCACCATGCAAGTCTACGATGTATCCACGAAGCACACACCACAGAGCAGTGAGCACACTTGTCATCTCAATGCTGCCTGGCATCCCCAGGACCACCATCTGCCTGCACCCTCCAGGACCTTACATGGGAGGAACTGTCACTGGTTTTGGGAGTCATGCGGTGGTAGACCACCTCCGGCCGCCAAGTAGCTAGACCAAAACCTTTCTGTTCATTCACCCATGCTCAGTGATTACAAATGAAGCAACTGAGAAGGCTCGGGTACCGGCCTGTGTGGGAAATGCCTGGGCTGGTGGAAGTCTGACTTTAAGAAACCATCAACATGGTTTGCAAGGTGGTCCAGCCTGGCAGGCCCTCCCCTGTAGCACTGGGACAGACTCTGACCTTCCGGGCAAGTGGGCTGTGCTGACAAGTGTGTGGTGTCATCTCATGCCGTCCCTCTTCCCTGGCCAAGTGTCTGTTCAAATCTTTTACAAAAATTGAACTATTTGTCTTCCTGTTAATTAAGTTGTTAAGAGCTCTGCATGTATTCCAGAAACAAGTCCTTGTTTTGCAAATGTTTTCACTCTGTCCATGGTTCATCTATTTCATTTTTGTGTTTCTTGAAGCAAAAAATTCTCAATTTTAATGAAGAACAATGTATTGATTTTTTTCTTTCAAGGATCATGTTTCTGTTTTATTTAAGAAATCTATGGCAGGGATTTCTAGGGAGGGATTAGCAGGCGGTTATCAATGCAACTGGGAACTCTTGACTCCCATGAGAAGGCCAACTATACACAGGCAAGCAGAGAAACTCAGAAATTTCAAAAATTAACATACATGTATATGCTTATTTCTACCTATGACATGGGGTAACACAGAGGAGACACGAGAGTGGGGAGTGGACCAAGTAGGGAGATAATGGAGTAGGATCGGCCTTAACTTACCATGTCAACATTCATGTATGTGTGAATATGTAACAGTGATTCCCTCCACTATGCAAGACTGTGTCGAACAAACAGAAAAGAAATCTATGGCAAATCTAACATCACTAAAATTTTCTCATGTTTCTCTCTAGTTTGTATGTACTGTGTGAGTTACAGAAGGGTCAATGCTCAATGTTTTTGCATACTGCTCTTCAATTGCTTCAGCACAATTTGCTGAAAAGATTGCCCTTTCCCTATTAAACTGTCTCGGCGCCTCTGCAGTAGAGCTGCTGACCCTGCCTGCCCAGGTGCTCACTTCTACGCCCTCTTTCCCACTGGGTTCATCTGCTTACCTGCTGAGCCACGCTGGCCCTGCAGTGCCTTGCTAGGGCTTGGGATCTGGTAGGTAAATGTTCCCCTTACTATTTCTGTTATTTCACAAAGATGTCTTAGCTATTTTAGGTCCTTTCACATCCTACATCATTTTCGCTAAAATAAAATAGGCCAGGTGCAGCGGCACGCACCTGTAATCCCAGTGTCTCAGGAGACTGAGGCAGGAGGATTGCAAGTTCAAAGCCAGACTCAGCAACTTAGTGAGGTCCTACGCAACTTAGTGAGACCTTGTCTCAAAATAGAATATAAGAAGGGCTGAGGATGTGGCTCAGTGGTTATGTGTCCCTGGGTTCAATCCCTGGTACCAAACAACATAACATAACATAAAACAAAACAGCACTGGGGAAAACTAGGTGGATGGAGTGCTGGACCCTGATGCAAGATGCAGCTGCTAAGATGCTGATCCTCCTTGAATTGCTCTAAAGATGCCTCCAGCCCACCAGCAAATGCCCAGCAGGATTTCTAGAGACTGACACTGTAGGAAACAGGATCCATCTGCCCAGCCCTACTCACTGATAGGCCAGGTCCTGCCTGTTCTGCTAGGCTCACCTGCCCTGTCCACACCCCTTAACAAGGAGAGAGATCTCGCTGAGATGCCTATGGCCCACTGCAACACCTTCCCCGGAGTGTCTGTTTCCCTGGAATGCGGCCCCTGCTGTGACCTTTCCTTGGCTGTGCCACATGTCAGTTTCAGTCTCCTGGGCCATACAGCAGGTGACACCTGCTTTCCTCAGGCCTTTGCCCTGGAGCTGCATCTCCTGTTGGCTTATCCCCCAGGTCAGTCTCTAAAAGGAGCTCCTACAAGACTCTGG
Organism: Aplodontia rufa; assembly: GCA_004027875.1. Taxonomy (NCBI): domain Eukaryota; kingdom Metazoa; phylum Chordata; class Mammalia; order Rodentia; family Aplodontiidae; genus Aplodontia; species Aplodontia rufa. The sequence continues at coordinate 111,257 of PVKS010000956.1, forward strand.
TCAGCTCTGCCCCAAGTACCCCTCCTCCATGCAGTCCCCAGGGCTTGCCTAGACCTGCCCTCCCTAGGCCTGGGGGCAGGGCTGCCCTCCCTGCTCCTCCAAGGCCCTTGCCCACAGAGGCAGCAGGCAGGCCTCACCCCTGCCTGTCAAGGGGACAGCAAGCTCTACCTCCTGGGTACCTTCCTCTCAGCCCTGAGTACAGATCTGCCACCCCAACCTCTCCAGACACATGCACTTTGACTCTTCTTCAGGGTCTCAGGCTGAGACCTCCCTAGACACGAACCCCCCACCAGCTGCCAAACCGTGTCCATCAGCCTGTGGACCACTCTTCCAAACAATGTGCCCTGAAGCCTGCTTCTTTCTATATGTGGGGTCCCCCGAGCGCTCTGAACACAAGACGCTGGATGGCATCCCAGGACGACAGGGCTGCCTGGGCATGTGTCCCCGAGGCTGTGATATGTCCCCAGTTGGCAGAGGGTTCCCAAGAAGCCCCATGCCCAGGTCACCCAGCAAAGGTGACTCAGCTGAGCCTCTGGAGGAAGCTCTGCCTTAAAGGGCCAGCTGCCTTTCCCTGCTGCCCCCAGGAAGGCCTTATCCTCCACTGCTAGGTTGATTGTGCTCCTCACCTTCACACCCTCCAGCACCGGGGCAGTGTCCTTCAGCACCTCTGAGGGCAGGATCATATCAGGCACCTCTGGCGTTAGCTCAACCGCTGGCCTCCCAGGCACGGCAGCTTGTGCTCCTTCCAGCCCAACGTCCTTCTAGAAGGATCACAAGAGTACAGCAGTCCTGCATGCATGTGCTACTAGCAGAAGCCACACTTGGAACAAGTCTGCCATCCTCCAGCACCAGGTGTGCCTGCTGCAGTCAGAGCAGAGCACCTGAGGCCCCCAACAGAGTGCTTGGAGCACCTCGTTCGGTCTCTGGCCTTTCCTCATCAGGCTGCTCTACCACCTGAAGAGCAGAGGTGGTCTGTGGGTGGGTGACAAACAGCCTAGGAAGACCCCTAACCTGTCACAATGCAGCTTCCTATAGCCTCTGAGCCCACGTAACAAGCTTAGCTCCTCCCTGGAGCAGCCTGAGGCCCTTGGCAGCAACCTTCAAGGCAAGGACCCTAAGAAGGCGGACCCCATAGTGCACTCTGCCTGGGTGCTAGGTTGGCCTCTCTGGAATTTGGACAGAAGATGGCCCAGGCATGGCCTCCCTCAGGGATCCCTCCGGAGCGGCATCCCCACACACAGGTGTTCTTGCCTCCCTGCAGTCTCCTGTCTACTCCAGAAGACAGACAAGGACAGCCACAGGCCCCAGTGCTGGGTCCTTGTCAGTGCTTACAGCAGCCTCTGCAGCCCTCTGCAGCTCCTTCTCCCGGTGCTCCTGCTGGATGGCGGCCTCCTCCTGCAGTGTGGCCTCCAGCTTCGCCTTGTTGTCCACCTGCTCACCCTCCACCTCCGCCACTTTCATCTGGGCCTCCTTTGCCTTCAGAGAGGAAGGATACTTGGGAGTGAGTGTGCAGTCTGTCCCTGACCTCTGCCTGCCCTCATTCCCTATCAGTGACACCCTCTGGACTCCAAACAAGTGGCAAAAGGCATGCAGGGATGCTGCCCCAGTACTGGTTGGGAATGTCAAAGCCTCAAGCGTCACCTCCTGCACCTGTCGGAGGACAACTCCATGTTCAGAGAAAGCATGGACACAGGACCACAAGCAAGACTCAATGAAACCTTCCAAACCTGCTGCCTCTGGCCAACCGTGTGCCTGAGACTGGGCCACAGTGGGTAGGAGGAGGCGGAGGGCAGGTGGACTGGAGGGCTTCTGGTTGGGGTTCCACAGCTGAGGTGAGCGCACCTCCCCCAGTGTGAAGTGGCCAGTGTCTCCCCACACACATACCACGATCTCTGGGAGGGTCTGCAGCGTGGACTTCAGCTGGTCGGCAGGTGAGAGGGTGTCTGGGAGATACATGGCTCGGGACAGGATGAGCAGTGAGGTGGGGATCTCGTGGTGCAGGTGCAGGTCCAGCCACTGGGGTCAGAACAGAAGTGTTGGTATAGCCCCCACCCCGCCTGGCCCCCCAGTCCCTGCCTCTTCTCTCTGGTCCTTGAGCTTTCTTCTGCTGCTCTGGTCTGGTGGCAACATACCAATCAGGGCTTGAGTAGATGGATTCCCTAAGTCACTCGGATGGATGCTGCAAAGATGACATCTGCTCGCTATCTCAGAACCTGACCACTGTGGTGGACTGAAGGCTCACACCCGCCCAGACTTGCAGCTCGGCTGTAGGTCTAGAGAACAGTCAGTGCACTCTGCCCTGGGAAACAGCCCAGGCAGCCTCGTAACACAGGGAATGACAAAGATGACATCACTGTGACCCCCAGTCCAGTTCACTCAGCCTGCCACGGGCTGGGTGCTGTGTCGGGCTGCTCCAGTGACATCCAAACAGATAAAAAAAGACTGACACCATTTAGACACAGACTGAACGCAGGCAGGAGAGAGGTGCTGAGGCCAGGGCGAGGCGTGTGAGCACATGCAGGGTACCCCCTTGGGTGGCACTACACAGATGCAGCTGCAGAAGGCTGACAATGGCACTGGAAAGGGCCAGCTCAGGGTGGGCTCACTGCCAGAGAAGGTTCCCCCTAAGAAATGCTGTTTATGTCAAGAGGGGAAGAGGGTATTCACGCATCCCCATCTACACCGAAGGACACACTGAAAACCAGAAGGCAGACAACCTCTGTGAAGTGTGGTGATAACACGGGACAGACTCAGGAGGAGTCTCACACACCAGTCCTTCTGAGGCAAAAGGTCAAGGTCCCCTCCCACCTTACAGTTGCTCATCCGATGGCACCGAGCACCATGGAAGCTGCACACTTGCCCTGGATGGCTGCCAGCCACGCACCTGCTTCAGCTGGCCCCTCAGACGGTCTTCTGTGACGCCAAGGGCCCGCATGCCTCGTGCCCGACATGCTGCCTGCAGTTCCTTGACGTTCAGGCTGTCCACCCCTTCCTCAGCAATCAGCTGTGAGAGAAAACATCAGCGCTCACCATGCTGTGAGGTGCGCAGTGTCTGTGTTAACACAACTGGGAGAAGAGTGTCGAGGCAGAAGTCAGTTTCCTAATAGGTTTTGCCAAGTGAAAGACTGACCATCACACCACAGCCTGGTTCTGGGTCTGAAGCGACTGGAACCACCAGGAGGACCAGGCCCTGAGGAGTACAGAATGGTCAGGATCAACCCAGCCATGAAGTAGTCCACATCCTGCCAAGCCTGCTCAGTAAGCAGGTGCTCTCGGCACGGGAGCCTGTCCTCCACAGGACAGGACCCATGTCTCGCTGCAGAACCAGCCCTGTCCTGTCCTAGTTCCTGGGGCCACCATCTGCAAAGGCACTCCCAGTGTTCACAGGATGGAGGAGGAGGGACCCCAACACCAGGAAGAACACATCGTGGCCTTATACTCAAAGCATCTCCATCTTCCCTCAGCCTAAGGCTGCACAGATCACAGTGGCCCTGACCCAGAAAAGCAGGAGACCTTGTGATAGGATGGAGAACTATAGGAAGCCACAGGCTGGAGACAGAAGAAACGATGCAAGCTCTGGGGGTCCCCTAACTAGTCCTTTCTGTGCCTCTAGCCTCGCAAACATTCTAGGATGCAGGTGGCAAAGCAGCCTCCATTTTTAAAATCTTATTTTTGTGACCACTGTAGATTTGCATGTAGCTATGACAATCAACAATCCCATATGCCCTTCACCAGGTTTCCCAGTGGTGACAATTCACAAAGCAGCACGCCAGTAGCTGTCACCCATCACCTGAAGAATGCTGAGTACGTGGGGCTCATATAGCAGGCAGCCTCTGGGTTCCCAGGAGACCACCTGGCTGTTGCGGGCGCCCAGTACATGGGGTATCCACCCACTCCTGGCTGCTACAGGGCAGTGGTCAGCCCGCCCAGCACGTGGGGAAAACGTGGCAGGAAGGCCAAGGGAGCAATCAGGCAGAGGGAACAGGCAGGACTCATTTTTGACCTCCCATCCCCTACTCAAGATGCCTGATTCTAAAGAAATAATAAATAAATAAATAAATAAAGATGCCTGATTCTAGGCTATTTTTTTTTAAAAGGGGGAGAGAGAGAGAGAGAATCAATTTTATTTAGTTTTTCATCTGGTTTTTGTTTATCTGACACTTAGCTGTGTATGTGGTGCTGGGGTTTGAACCCGTGTCCTAGTGATTCCAGACAAGCGCTTTAACTGCTCCAGCCCCTAGACCACTATTTTTAAGCACAGTAACAAAGATCTTAGGCAATAACCCAAGTTAAAAGATACTCAGGCAGTGTTGTTTAAGGATAGCAGATGTGGGGCTGGAGCGGTAGCTCAGCAGTTACAGTGCTTGCCTGGCATGTGCGAGTATGTGAGTTCAAACACCAGCACCATGTACACAACTGAGTGTCTGAGTAACAAAAGCTACCTGAGAAACTAAATAAAAATTGATTCTGTCTCTCTCTCTCTCTCTCACTGTCCCTCTCTCTTTAAAAAAAAAAAAAAAAAAAAAAAAGATAGCAGATAGATGCGCTGAAGCAGTGATCCAATGCACTCCTCAATCCCAGTGAGAAGTGGGCAGGCATGAAGGCGCAGACACTTGGGAGGGTCTCCACACCAGGCCACCCAAGAGCACCCACACATCTGGATACCCGCACGTTCACTCTGTGCAAACCAAGGTCATGGACAAGTGGCTGTTTATGTCCCAAGGGCAACAAGACCACTAGGAGTTGGCTGTCTCCAACTCAGCAAGTGCCCAGCTTCCACAGGAGGAACTAGAAGGCAAAGGTCAAACACAGGCACCCTGCTGGGCGTGGAGACCACGCCTGTCATGTTCAAGGCCAGTCTGTACACAACCTGCCTCAAACTTAAAAAAACTTTAAAGGGCGGAGGATGTAGCTCAGTGATTTAAGCACTTGCCTTGCTCAGTGATTTAAGCACTTGCCTTGCGAGTGTGAGGCCCTAGGTTCTCCCCAGGACTGCAAGGAAACAAAAGAAACCCCACAATGTGTGGATGCAGCGTAGTCAAGTGCTGAACATTACACGGCATTCCAAACACATTCAGAAAACAAAGGCAAGACCAAGCAGCAGCCCACCTTGTCATCAGCCTTTATGGACCGCAGCCTCATGGTGAGCTGGAAGCGCAGGAAGCTGTTGGTGCCGATGGACTGGAGCTCCAGCAGCCTGCACAGTGCCACCAGCTGTGGCCGGGTGAGGTTGTCCAGAGTCAGCTCATCCTCAAACAGTTTGGAAAACCGCATGATTTCCTCGTTGCTGGGTCTCTCCCCCGTCTCCCGGATCTGCAGAACAATCCAAGGCCTACCACTGGGCCAGCGCTGTGAGCTCTCCTGCCCTCGCTCCACTCGGGGCCCAGCAGAAGCGGAGAACCAACAGGGGTCAGGGTCCAGGGGCCCTGGACCACCCACCTCCCCACACTCCTACGGGACCCCTCAAACCTCAGGGACTTAACTAGTATCAGCTGAGCCTGCCAGGGAAGCTGGTATGCGTGACAGCTACCAGCCCTGCACTGGGAAAGGGGCCCCAGCCACAAGCTGCAGTGGCGATAACAGACATGCCTGTGTGCACCTGCTTCTCCCCGCATGAGGGTCCAAGTGCCGGGGAGTAGACAGCCACCTTGAGCCCTAGACTGCTGTCTGCTTGCCTGCCCCCTAGAAGTTCCTTAGCTCAGACCAGTCAGGCCTTACTCCTCCCACACAACAGACGGCTTGGTCTCTGCCAGGAACCAGGCTGGACTGGTCCCCAGCAGAGGACAATGTAGGTAGAACTTGCCTAACCTGGCACCCCCAGCAGCTTTACCCAGACTGTACCCCACATAGCAGCCCCACAGTCACAGGGGTTCTCTGGAAGGCCACATGCAGCACCTCCCACCTCGGCAGTCAGGAGCACAGGCTGGGAGCTACAGCCCACCTGGGCACTGCCTCCCTTGCAGCCTCCACCTGTCAGCCTTGCTGGCTCCTGAAGTGCTGCTGCCCGCAGTGCACTTGCAGGGCCACTGAGCACTAGCAGCTCCTCAGATGTATCCACCCCTGCCCCAGTGGCACTCTCTAAGACTGCGCTGGGCTGAGCATGCTCTGCTCTTCAGACCATGGAGCAAGAGTCTGCCCTCATGGCTGCAGACCCTGCTCACCTCCGCTGCAACATGAGGCACAAGGCAGCCCACCACCCTAGCTGGCTGGCGCTTTCTGAGGACCTCAACCATCTTCAGACTACAGAAAGCAGTGCAAGTCCCTCAAGCTCTGAGACCCTGGGCTTGTCCCCCACAAACCTGTGGATGGCACTGCCCTCTTTTCAGCCCCTGTTGCCATCGCCCAGGGTCTGACCAGGCAGAGGGGCTGGGTCTGAGCACCCTCCACACCATAACCTCAGGTCTCGGTTCCTTGTCTTCCTGCTCTCCCTGCCTCGGCCGCTGCAAAGCCAACGACCCGTACAAGCAATTCTGAAGGCCAGGGAGGCCCCACCTCACTGGAATGCCCCAGAGCCTTGCTGTCCAATTCCCTAGAGCAGCAATGCCTGCCTGGCAACTCCACTCTCTGGATACAGCCAGAAAAGAAGGAAAAGGAGGCAGGAAGCAGCTGCCAAGGCCCAGGGGTACTCTGTGGCTCTACCCAGCCTAGGACTGAGGGGCAAGCCCACAGGGCTGCGGCACACAGCACCTTCTGGAAAAATGCAGAGAAGTCTTTGGTGGCATTCCCCTTGGCTGCCTTGTTCTTCAGGGCCATCTCTTCAATGGTGTCCTGCAGGAACTTGGCCAGCTCCAGCTTGACCCGCAGCTCCTTTTTCAGCCTCTCCTCCTGCGAAGCAAGGGCAGAGACAGTCTGTGCCCTTCATCACTGCCCACCCACACTGTGCCATGCTCCCTCTGCTGCAGGCAACTGCCACCACCCCCTACAAGGCAGGCATCTTGCACCTGCACCTGGCTCCCCCGGGACCCCAACTCAGATGCACATTTCACAAAACGATGCTTATTCTCATCTTAAGTGCAATACATTCTGAAACTATCTGATGGCTTTAAAAACAAATATTTGGAGCTGGAGTGGTGGCTCAGAAGTTACAGTGCTTGCCTGGCATGAGAGAGGATGCAGGTTCAAACCCCAGCACCATGTACACAACAAAGGGTTGGAGCAACAAAAACCACATGAAAAACTAAATAAAATTGATTCTTTTGTTCTCTTTCTCACTGTCCCTCTCTCTCTCTAAAAAATAAATAAAAGAAAAAAGAAAAAAACAATAAATAAATAAATAAATAAAAGGGGCTGGAGCAGCGGCTCAGAGGTTACAGCACTTGCCTGGCAAGTGAGAGGACCCAGGTTCAAACCCCAGCACCATGTATACAACTAAGTGTCCGAGAAACAAAAGCCAAATGAAAAACTAAAGTTCTCTCCTTCTCTCTTTATAAATAACTAAATAAAAATTTTGCATGACTCCCTAGAGCAGAGGTTCCACAGGGGCCAGATGGTGAAGCTGAGAACCACTGGACTCAGTGAGCCTCACAAAAGCATGCGGACAGAACATGCACGGGGTGTGGAGGCACCAGAGTCTCTGTGGGTACCGTGACACCTAACCCCCACGTGTCAGTCACAAGCAACACAGCTCTGGTGAGGAGCTTCAGATTTGTTCTCCCACGCACTCAGTCACCATGCCCTCACCTTGATAGACTGGGTCTCAAAGGTGGACGGCAGCATGTTGGGGAAGAGCTTCACAGCCACGGGCAGCAAGAACTCCATGAAGGGCACCACCACGAAGACCAGGAAGGGAACCAGTCTGAAGAGGTCAGCACAGATGCGGAGGAACTGCAGAGAGGAGGGCTCTATCAGGGGGGCAGAGCAAGCTGGGAGCAGAAGCACCTCGTATCGCCTGCAGGGACAGTCATGCAGTGGCTGAAGAGCTGTATGTTCCCAAACCACTCAACAGACATCTCCTGAAACCGTTTCTTTCTTGAGTCAAAAACCACGAGCTGAGCTGGGCATGGTGAGGCATCCCTGTGGTCCAGCTACTCAGCAGGCTGAAGGAGGAGGAGCGCAAGTTCCAGGCCATCCTGGGCAGCTAACCAAGACCCCATCTCAAAATAAAAAGCGCTGAGGATGCAGCTCAGTGGTACAGGGCCTGTCCAGCACAAGCGAGGTTGAGTTCAATCCCTAGCACCATGAAACAGAGGACAGAACACCACCCCAAAATGCACACGCCAAGTCTTCAGAACGCAGTGTGCATGCTACCTGCAGGATAGGTGCACGGGGCGCGTGTCGTGGAGGGACTCCACAGTGGCCAGCCAGCAATCTTTGAGGGACACCCAGTCCACACAGACAGGCCTTCTCCCCATCTTTCAATCTGTGGTGTTAGGGAGAGGACTGCTTTCTTGCCCTTGGTTCCTGTATCTTTTCACTTGTTCTCACTCTCCAGTAGTCCCAGACTGGACAGGGACAGACCGCTAAGATGGCAGCTGTGTTTCATCTTGCTTTGCTTTTGTTTCACTATTCCCCAATATCCTTTGTGAGCGCCATCACTGAGGTAAAATCTGCAAACCACCGCACTCAGCAAGTGGTTCCTGGTAAACCACCACCAAAATCCGGATTTACATTCCATCGTGCCAGAAAGCTCTGTCCCCACTCCCAGCCCTCGCAAGCACAGCTGGCTTCTGCTTCCATGAGCTGCCCGCTCTGGCCATTCCACATGTTTGGAATGTACTGTGCTCTTCCTGCCTGGCTTCTAGGGTGAGGTACGTCCTCCCCAGCCAGCTCCCGGAGAAGCTGTGCCCAGGCGTCTTTGTCTGGTCCATGCCCCTTCTCCAGTCTGTCTGGGTCTGTGCATTTGGGGGACTTCTACACCCTGTGTGTGCCCTGCTCGAGCTCAACTGCTTCTCACGCTGAACAGAAAACCATCTAACACCTCAACAGATGCAGAAAGGGCACCTGACAACAAGTGTCTTCCCTGTGAAGACTGGCCAAACTTTAAAAGCTGCTAAGAGGGGCTGGAGCGGTGGCTGGCAGTTATGGTGCTTGCTTGGCATAGGCGAGGACGTGAGTTCAAACCCCAGCAACACATACTCAACTGAGTGTCAGAGCAACGAAAGTCACATGAAAAATTAAATAAAAATTGATTGTCCCCCCTCACTGTCCCTCTCTCTTTAAAAAAAGGCTTGGATGTGGCTCAGTGGCAAAGCGCCCCTCAATCCCCAGTATCAAAAACGAAAGGAGAGCCCTGACTCCCTCTACAGTAAGGATGTGCACGAGGACCAAGCCAGGTGATACCAGCCAGACACAGCACAATGGGGTGAATCTCCTACCAGGAGAGCCTGGAGTCCTGTGGGCCAGTCAGTGTTCCTGCTCCACGCTGGCATAACAACTTGAGTCCTAGAGCTCACGCACCCACCTTTACCAGTGCCCCTCCAGGGCTTGTTGGTCATCCTCTAATCAACCTGATGAGCAAGCCACATACTTCAGACGTCGTCCACTTAACCATGTTCACACAGACCTTGCTCACTTTGCAATTTCTTAGGTGATTTTCCTTTTTTTTTTTTTTTGGTTGTAACTACCATGATGCTAATAGGCACTTTCCTATGATTATCAGAACGGTTAACACTCTGCTTGAATCCAAATCAGCTGTGAGATTCCAAGCCAGGGAAAATCCAGGGGGCTCCACAGACCTCCTCTTAGTGCCAGCCACAGGGGACCTGCCCCAAGTGCCTGGTTTTTCCATTACTGTTCCCTTCTGCCCCCTCCCCCAGCTCTTTTCTTCCTTTGAGTCTTATCTTCTTCAGTCAAATATCAAGACTGGAATTCAGGGCAAAACTGGAAGGTGGAGGAGCTGGTATGGGCCAGGTCATGGAGCAAGGCCTTAATCCTCAAGCCCAGCAGGCACTGAAATCAGTGCCTGATGCACGCTGACAGGGTGGCTCTGAAGCTCTTGTGAGACCCTCCCCTGTGAATGGTCCCTCTGCTCCCTTCCAAAGTAACACCCTGGGGAAAATTCCAGATGGGTACACAAAGTAATAAAACAAAAAAAAACTCTGTTCTCAATGAAGATTTTTTTAGGGGGGGTGGGGATGCCAAGGATTACAAGCATGCACTACCATGCCTGGCTGTCAACGAAGTTCTTGAAAACAAGTACATAATTAGAAGCCAGGTTACTCTCCTTGGGAAATGTCATCAGTAAAGTGCTCCTCAGTCACTGTGGAAGCCTGTGCTGGCCAATTTCCAGGGAGACTGTCCAAGTAAAGGGACTCTGCATCTTTCCTCTGTGGACTCTAGTGCCACTGTTAGGACATAGCTCCTGGGAACATGCCACAAAATAAGAACTGGAAAGAAGGAAGGAGCGTCAGCTGTGGAGGCTAAGGCAGGAGGATCGAAAATTCAAAGCCAGGCTCAGCAACCTAGCAAGGACCTAAGTAACTTAGTGAGATCCTGTCTCAAAACAAAAAATAAAAAGAAAGATCTGGGGATGTAACAGTTGGGTGGTTAAACGCCTCTGGATTCAATTTCTAGTACAAAAAATAAAAAAGGCAGGCAGGCAGGCAAGTTTGGAGTGCAACTCCAGATCCGTTACAGTCTAAGACCCACAAGGTCTGCGGCATAAACTGATGAACACTTCCCTTTGGAAGGGGGCTTCTGTGAGCTCGAATCTCCACTGGATGTGTGAGAAACCCACAGGAGAGGTGGGCTGCATCCTCTAGGCCTTGAGGACAGAGGAATACCCTGGTGCCAAGTCAGGGTGGGGAAGCGCTCCTACCCACGCTGCCAGAGACACTGCATGCAGCCCCACACCAGATGTTGCCAACAAAGCAACTGGATGCTGCCCCTCACTACACCTGCCCAAGGCTGGCCTAACGCTAGAGCCAGGGCCGCAGGATCTCCAAAACCCCATGCTCTCAGGCACGCTCTAACACCCAGGCTTTGGATGCGCAGCTGGAACAGGCTGAGTTGTCAATCAGAGTATACACTTCAAACAAGCCTTGCATACCTCTGTAAAACAGAACATCTACAAACACACAGGGCAATACAATAACTTCTTAAGCATTTATAAATACAAAAGCAGAATTACAAGGACCTGCTGTATGCTATTTAAGCAGGATTATCTTTAAAAAGGCAGTGAATGATTTAAACATTATACAATTTGTACATGTATTGAAACATCACATGGTGCCCCCTAAATATAAATTCTTTGCCTTAATTTATCAATTAAAAATATTTATTTTGGGGGCTGGAGCAGTGGCTCAGCAGTTTCAGTGCTTATCTGGCATAGGACACAGGTTCAAGCCCCGGCAACACATACACAATGAAGTGGTGGAGCAACGAAGCCACATGAAAAACTAAATAAAATTGATTCTCTTTTGCTCTCTCTCACTTTCCCTCTAAAATATATAGGTGAGTATGTGCGTATATATGAATACATATATACACATACGTACGTATATACATGTGTATATATATGGTTTTTTTCTCAAAAGAGATCAAAGATACTGCTAAAACAAGGGCAGGATCCAAACGAGGGTCCTGAAGGAATGAGCTAGTTCTCTGTCACACACAGACAGGAGAGCAAACGCTCCAAATCCAAACATGCTCAGACTCCCAAGCAGCTGCGATGTGGAGACTAGTGGACTGAGAAGCCAAAGCCCTCCTCCTGTCCTTGCTCCCTGCTGGAAGGCCAGGAGGGGCACTGGAATCCAAATTCACCAGAAGAGCAGAGGCCGCAGCCCCAGGGGAAAGGGGTCCACGTGCCTGAGCCCACCCCACCAGGCTGGGTTAGCAAGCTCAGGAGGACTGAGTGACACGGCCTCTCCCCTGCTCTGCGGACACACTGCTGACAAAAATTCAAAACCCTTATCAGCTATCAATTTCCGCATGCCCACCTGAGATGACGCCATAAGCCACTGCCCGGTTCTGCAAGCCCAATGCCCATTTCACGTGGTAGCAGGACTGAGGCACTCACAGGCACTCAGCTGCACTTGTGAGGCCCGGCATGTCTGGAGTGGCCTCAAGCTGCGTAGGAAAGGTGAGAGTGGGGCCTGCTGGCACCAAGGTTCCAAGGCACACCCAGGATGGCTAGGGGCAGCAAGCCTGCACAGGAAGGACACAGGAGGCAAGCCCAAGGCATGGGATGGAGGGTAGGGCTGAGGCAGGGAGAAGGGCCCAAATCACTGGGCACGAGTCCATTTCATGAGGTTCACCTTAGCAGGACTGCCCTTACAGGAGCACGGAGACCCCTCCAGCCTCGCCCCAGGCAGGACGGGAGGGGCACTTGAACCCGGGTGTGACTGGGGTGGGGCTGCTACACAAGAACATGGGTGTTGGGGGCTGCCAAGGCTTTGGCCCATGAGCCAGCAAGGGTGGGCAGCCAGGAGACTCAAAGGATGTCCAGGAATGGGCAGGGGAGGACCACAGTTTACTTCAGACACACAGGATCTAGGCAACGCCTGAGGCCACACAAGGACAGAGCAAAAGAGCAGCAGGGAGGGCTGGACCGGTGGGTCAGCGGTAGAGCACTTGACTGGCATGTGCAAGGGCCCGGGTTCAAACCCCAGTACCACATACAGAACTGAGTGTTGGGGAAAAAAGGGGGGGTCAGCGGGGTGTAGGCAGGGTGGGACATGAACCACTGAGCCACAGGGGCAAAGAGCTATATGGACCAGCTGTCCTTGGTTCTCAGGGAGGAGGTCACTGCTCATGGATGCACCTGGCAGATGCCACCTGGGCCCCACAACTGATGGGCCCTGCAGTGTCCTGCTGCCCCTCCTGGGGGTGACAAAAGCCGCTGCTAATCAGGAGACAAATGAGAGACAAGCCATGGGTCAGTTTCTACCAGCCACCAGCTAGGGTGCCCCAAAGCTGTTGAGGCCATCAGAGACCAGAGTGGCCTCAGGAGGCAGTGTGGGCCCAAGGCCAGGAAGAGTGGAAGACAGCGGAGACTGGGTTGGAGTAAGGAGCCAAGCTGGGGTGGGAGCTGGGGTGGGAGCTGGGTGGGTTTTCGGAACTCTGCACCCTGCAACTTCCCTGTAAATCTAAAATTATTCGAAAGTTAAAAGTTTTTTTAAAAAGTTAATAAACAAACAGCGGAACCACAAGAAGTAACGGGAAACTCCCAGGAGCTGAGAACAACAAGTGCCCTGGGGAGAGGGACGGAACTGGCAGGAGAAGCTGTGCCTGGGATACTCACCCGGGCTCCCCATGGGGCAAACAAAACATCCAACTTGGCACACAAACCACACAGGGGTCCCAGAGACAAGACCCTTCTGAGGAGCAGCTGACATTTTAAGCCCCACAACAGAGCAGGATCTGTTTCCCACAAATGTCAGGAAACGGAAATGCTGAATTCAGGTAGGAAGTGTTGAAATCTTAAAAAGAGGATCTGAAAACTCAAAAAATGAATAAGACCCTATCAAGAAAGACAAAATAAACTGGGGGGCTGGAGCAGTGGCTCAGCAGTTACAGTGCTTGCCCAGCATGTGCCAGTACACGGGTTCAAACCCTAGCACCACGTACACAACTAAGTGTTGGAGCAACGAAGGTCGTGTGAAAAACTCAATAAAAATTGATTCTCTCTGTCTCTCTCTCACTGTCCTTCTGTCTTTAAATAAATAAATAAATTGGTAAAAACCAAAGAAACCAACCCCAGCTGGGGCAGTGGATCAGTGGTTATGGTGCTTGGCTGGCATGCACAAGGACAAACCCCAGCACCACGTACACAACAAAGTGTCGGAGCAATGAAAGCCACATGAAAAACTAAATAAAACTGATTCTCTCTTTCTCACTCTCCCTCTACCTTTTTTTTTTTTTTTAGGGCTGAGGACCGAACTCGGGGTCTTGTACATGCTAAGCAAGTGCTTTGCCACTGAGCTAAATCCCCAACCCCACTGTTCCTCTATCTTAAAAAAACAAAAACAACAAAAAAACCCCAAAGCTTAATAGAGATTCTGGAGGTAAAAATACTTACATAGAAAACTAACTGGTGCATCAAACAGGTTATTTTAGCTGGGACAAGAGTGAATAAGACAGAAAGGAAGTATCTAAGCAGAGCCCTGGGAGGCAAAGACAACAGGGGCCAGGTACAGAGGCGCACGCCTGTGATTCCAGCAGCTCAGGAGGTTGAGGTAGGAGGGTACCAAGATCTGGGCCAGCCTGAGCAACTTAGGCCCTAAGCAAGTTAGAGAGCCTGTCTCAAAATTGGGGGAGGAGGGAATGCAGCTCAGTGGTAAAACAGCCCTGGGTTCAACGCCCAGGCAAGAGTAAGAATTTTTTCTTTTTTTTTTTTTTTGTACTGGGGATTGAGCCCAAGGGTGCTCTACCACTGAGCCACATTCCCAGCCTTTTTATAAAATTTTTATTTTGAAACACGAACTCACAAAGTTCAGTAAGTTGCTCAGGTTGGCCTCAAACTTACAATCCTCCTGCCTTAGCTTAGCTACTCACGGGGATTACAGGCATGTGCCACTGTGCCCTGCTTGCTGCTTCGTTTTGTTTTGGGTACTGGGGATTGAACCCAGGGGTGCTTAACCACTGGGCCACATCCCAGCCCTTTTTATTTTGAGACAGGGTCTCACTTAGTTGCTTAGGGCTTCGCTAAGTTGCTGAAGCAGGCTTTGAACTTGTGATCCTCTTGCTTCAGCCTCCCAAACCACTGGGATTACAGGCATGCAGCACCATGCCTGGCATGAGCTTGGTTTTTTGGAGATGAGGTCTTGCTATGTTGCCCAGGCTGGCCTTGAACTCCCAGGCTCAAGTGATCCTATCTCAGCCTTGCGAGCAGCTGGGACCACAGGCTCCCTGCTTAGGAAGAACCTCTGCAGAGCCAGGACTGAAGGAGTGGTGCACACATGGCAGTGGGAGCCTCCAACGGCCCGAGTACAGATGCTAAGCAGCAAAGGCAGGCTCCCTGGAGGGAGGTGCACAGCCCTGCGGACAGGCCTGGAGCAGTGACAAAAGCAGCTGGGGCCAGTCCACATAGCCGCGTGGTGCGGACTTTTCAAGGGCTGCAAGAAGTTGGAAGCGGGAACCTGTAAGGAGGCCCTGGGAGGGAGTGGGTGCTGGAAGCTACCAGCAGAAAGGACACCAAGTACTGCAGTTCTGTTGCATCAGTGGTGTCCTGGGGAAGCTCCCGACACTTTCCTCACCAAACGCAGCAGAAAGCAGCCCCACCAAGGCTTTGAGAACAATTTTCGGGTGAAGAGCTCGATGTGTCCCTTTTACCTGCCTGCGCTCCCGGCGGGTCAGGGTGTGGCCGTTGAGGATGCGCCAGAGCATGCGCGCAGCGATCTTGGTGTCGATCCAGAGCAGCCGGAAGCCGTGGTAGTAGTGCTTCAGCTCATCCAGCACCTTCTGCCCGAGGGACTTCTTCACCACCACCTGGGCTGGTGGGCTGTACACAGGGCCACCCTCCTCCAGCTTCTTGTTCTTGTCCTTTAAGGATTTGAGGGACTTCTCCACCATGGAGTCATCGCCAAGGGAGGGTGACAAGTGCCAGCCTCGCACAGGAAGGTACTGAGGTCCCATGACAATCAGGCCCGCTGAGTTGGCTGTCCATGGCACTCTTGCCATCGGGAACGGGTGCGTGTGTCTCAGAGTCCACCCACGCAGGGGCTCGCCTCTGAAGCAGAGGTGCACAGGGTGGGCCGGAGCACAGCAGCCAGAGGCGGCACTCCTTCAAACAGGAGAAAGGGAAAACGGCAGTGAGGGGCCACTCAGTAAACACACCAGAGGACCACAGCCACTCCCACCCGATCTCGGAGGCGTAAGACCCTCAGGAGCCCTCACAAGGGCTGGTGTACGAGGTGTCCCAGGTAGACCTGTTCCACATTCCCCAGCAGCTGGACTCATGGTCCCCAGAGAGGTACTGCAGCAGGACAGACATGCACAACATCACAGCCACCCCTAGACTTGGTCCAAGCTCTGGGCACCAACAACATGAAGAGGTGTAGTGCACTGCTTTGGGAAGACGGGCGGCAGAGTAAGGAGCTGTCCAGTTTAGAGGTGAATGACTAGCCGAAGACACTACAGCAAAGGTGCAGTCCCACCTTCTGTGCCTTGGTCTTACCTTCACGGAGCCTGCATGTAAAACACATATCACTCCTACCTTCATCAAGCTTAATCACGCAGTTTATCCAACCCTCAGTTAGCAAGGAAAAGCAAGGCTTCCACAAGAAGGCAAGATGCTGGCAGTTTCAAAGTGGGCAGCCGACAGGCAAAGAGGGAGATATGTAAACACATATCTCCAAGCAGAGAAGCACATGGCCCATCTGGTGAGGGCTAGGGACCCCCTAGACCTGGGTGTATTCAACCTCAACAGAGGGATTACTATTACCCATCACATAGCCAACAAGGTCCAGCTATTTTCAAAATCACATCATGTTTATACTTCATTTGTTCTGATATTGGAGATTGGACCCATGGGTGCTTTACCATTGAGTTACGTCTGTAGTCCTTTTTTTCTTTTTAGAGGGGAGGAGAGAGAGAATCAATTTCATTTGTTTTTCCATCTGGCCTTTGTTTCTCTGACACTTAGTAGTATATGTAGTGCTGGGGTTTGAACCCAGGTCTTCGTCCTCCAACCACTGAGCTACTGTTCCAGCCCCATCCCTAATTTTGTTAATTCTTTATTCTGAGACAGGGTCTTGCTAAGTTGCTGAGCCTGGCCTGAACTGGCGATCCTCTTGCCTCAGCCTCCTGAGTTGCTGGCATTACAGGTGTGGGCTACCACACCTGGTTACATCACATTAAAAAACTTTTTTTTTTCGTTTAAATTTTCTTTAGTTGTAGATGAACACAATACCTTTATTTTATTTATTTTTATGCGGTGCTGAGGATGGAACCCACTGCCTCTCAGATGCTAGGCAAGCACTTTACCACTGAGCAAAGAGCTCAGTCCCTAAAAAGGTTTTTCGGTCAACACAAATTTATCTCAGCCACCAGCAGAGATACCACCATCCAGGAAGGCAAGCCAGAAGGCCCAGGTCCCAGCGCCCTGTTACCTGACAGTCCCCCACTTTTCTTACCTTTGCCAGATCACCTGTAGAGTGGGAGAAAGCCTGCGGGTGCACACAGTGCTCTAGCACTGCCGTGGGCTGCCTGCTTACCTGTGAATGCTCACACCCACAGCCACCTCCACCTGGACGTCCTGCCCTGACCTCCAGAGTACAAAGGAGCAGTGTCTGGGAGTCTTGCCACTCAGCTGTGCAGCCACTGGGCGAGCAGGCATGGCCCCAGACCCACTCTCCTGTCAACACCTGTTCAGAGGCCTGTAGGCCACCCCCACAAGGCACTCCCAGAGACCCCTGCCACGGCTGCCCTCAGACGGGGACAAAGCGAGACAATGACCAGAGGTCCAGTCAGAGGACATCAGCCAGGACATGCCGCCCCATTCTTTAGGGACATAATGCCAATAGGGGCCAAGAGCAAAGGAAGGAGCAACAATGTAGTAACATCCAGCATCACCATGAAGGAAGACTTCAGAAGGGCAAGACTGATGCCACTCGCTCCCCTCTGCTGTGGAGCTGGAGGATACACATAAAGCCAGTCACCAGAAGGTTCACACCCTGCCCAGCCAAGGCCCTGGTCTGCAAGCCTGGAACATAACACTGCTTTGTGCTGAGGGCCCACACCTGACACCCGCGTGGCCGCATCTAGCCATCAGCACAGCACATCAGCATTCACACATGAAGCGGCAGATACAGAGGCCCCACTGGCTGCAGGACCATGTGTCACTTGCTGCACGACTGCCCCACAGCCTGTGCGCACAGCGTGCGGCCTCGCTACCTCTACTTCACAGCCACGCTGACAGATGCTGGGGAACGCCCACAACACTGTGCTGGACGGAGTCCTCCACCTACTCCCCACCCGGGCCTGGGCCATCTCAACCCAAGGCCGCCTGAGAATGGAAAACAACAGAAAGAGCCAGCACAAGTGGCCACCACTCACTGCCACTTTTCCATGAGACTCAACACTTTTCAGATTGTGCAACCAAACTGAAAAATAGAAGCTTTTTGCTGCTCACCTGTAAGTGCTGATTTGAAGTGAGTTCGTTAAAACAGCTTTACAGTTCTAACTTAATATCCAAAACTGTGAACTTACTGAAGAGTATACTAACGAAGCATGCATTTCATGTTCTAATAGAACCTTAAACACTAAAAAGGTGCTTGACAAATCCAACATCCATCCCTAATAAAGATATTTTAAAACAATAAACAGCCACAGGGGCTGGAACAGTGGCTCAGCAGTTGGAGTGCTTGCCTGGCATGCACGAGGACCTGGGTTTGAACCCTAGCACCACATACACAGCTAAGTGTCAGAGAAACAAATGGTCAGATGGAAAAATTAATAAAACTGATTCTTTCTCTTCCTCTATGATTAAAAACAAAACAAATAAACAAACAGCATGGCAAAGAATTCTGAGACCCAGAAGCCACCTTACAGGGCGTGAGCACTAGACCCCGCTCTGCTGCCACAATGGTGCCTGCCTGCTCCTGCCGCCCTCAAGCAGAGCTGGATGGAGAGGCAGAAACTGACTACTACCTGAACCTGTGCTGCCCTGCGGCCCAAACAGGAAGTGAACGCTGGTGCCAATGGGCAGACGACAGCTCACGCGGAGCAAAGCCACACACACCAGCAACCACCTGAATAACTGAGAAGAATGACATGCCTTTTCCTAAAAGCAGAGGGAAAGGTCTGATTGAAGAAAACAAAGTTGCGTTTGGGCATGTAGTGCAGTGGGAGGCCACTTGCCTCGCGTGAGACCCTGTCTCAAAATAAAATCATCTGAGATATACATAGCATAGTAGGAAAGTGCCCCTAGGTTCAAACCGCAGCACCCACGTACACAGCTCAGTGTCAGAGCAACAAAAGCCATGTGAAAAACTCAATAAAAATTGATTCTGTCTTTCACTGTCCTTCTCTCTTAAAAAACAAAAAACAAACGTAATCCCAGAGGACTGGAACGGCGGCAGTCACAGTGCTTGCCTGGCATGTGCACATGCGCGAGTATGCGAGTTTGAACCCCAGCACCATGTACACAACATAGTGTTGGAGGAATGAAAGTCACATGAAAAACTAAATTTAAAAAAATTGCTTCTTTCTCCTCACTGCCCCTCTTTCTTTCTTTCTTTAAAAAAAAGTAATTCCAGCAACTCTGGAGGTTAAGGCAAGAGGATCACAAGTTCAAACCCAGCCTGAGTAACTTGGTAAGACCCTGTCTCAAAATTAATTAAAGATATAAAAGTCTGGGGATGTGGCTTAGTGGTTAACCATTGCTGGGTTCAATCCCTGGTACTAAAATAAATAAATAAATGTTACTATTCATAAGTGGTTTGATGAGTTTGATGACATTTCAGCACAATCCCATAAAGACTATTTTAGAACTCAATCAGTTGGCAAGGTCATCTGGAAAGACACCCAAGAACTCAGAGGAAGGTCTAGAAGCAAAAGTGGAGAACCTGGTCCTGTGCCAAGCACCCACTAGAGCTCACTGCAGCTCCACCACCTGGCAGCAACGATGGATACCTGGCTAAGCTCTGGGTTGCCCGTCAGTGCTCCTCTACTCCACACCTGGGTGGATGCATGCAGATGAGCTGAGTCCACAGGACAAGCTCCTAATCGGTACTGGGATGAGCGCTTTAAAACCAGAATGCCGGACTCCAGCTCCTCCTGAATGTAAGGAACAGACTCTGTGGGGTCGGATCCTGTGCAGCACCCAGGAGTTCAACCCAGGTCACCACCATGCTCCTTGCCACCCAGACCTGAGAGCTGGCCTCAGAAAGAGATGAAGAAGAGCACACGTCAGTGGGAGTAAGGCTGCTGTGTGCGCACGCTTTAATGCTGTCTGTCAGAAGCTCCAGGACAACACCCCTGAGACCATCAAAGAGCCTAACTAACCTGCACCTGCGGAGTTGAGCCACAGGCAGAAGGCACAGCCGGGCCATGCTGTTTGTTTTCAATGGTAGTACAGACTGAATCTAGGGGCTCTATCCTTGAACTATCAACCCAGCCCTTTTTATTTTTTAAGACAGAGACTTGCTCAATTGCCCAAGCTGCAGGGATTAGTGGCATGCACTACTGCACCAGGCTGTGGGCAATGCTCTTAGCTAGCTTCGTCAGTGTCTAACCAAACACTGCATGTACAGCAGCAATTTAGCCGCAGAAACATTGCCTGAGCCCAAGAAGCCACGGGGCCTAGTTGTTCATTCCAGCACTGAAAGGGCCACAGAACTAAAGTTTGCTTCAGTAACAACCAGATCTTCACATGCACCTTAGTTTTTCTTTTAGAGGATTAAGTCTGTCATTGGGTGCAGTGGTACACACCTATAATCCCAGCAACTCAGACTGAGGCAGGAGAAGCCTCAGCAACTTAGCAAGGCCCCATCTCAAAATAAAAAATAAAAAAGGCTGGGGATGTGGCTCAGTGATAGAGCGCACTTGCATCTAATCCTTTGTACCACCCAACACACAAAATCAAGTCTTAAATGAACACAAAAACCCACCAACCCCACAGCCGTGAGGAGCTGGAACGACATGAGTGCAGAAGGAAATGGTGTTGGTGTCCTGCTCTGTCCCACAGAAAGCAACAAGGATGTGGACAGGAGAAGAGGCGAGTTGCACTATGGTGTCCTGAACTGAGAGCCTTAGGAGAGAGGATGGGTCTGCCAGCACAGGTGAGAGCAGGTGAGAAGATGCCAGCAGGGGAGCAGCGGAGGGAGCACAGCCACCTGGACCGTTAAGGCTAAGCACAAAGCAAGGGATGTGTATGCCACACCTCCAGGAAGTCCTCCTGATGGCCCACTGGCCTGAGAGTGGCACAACACCTTGTCCTGGATTTTGTGACTACCTACAGACCACTGCCTGTCATCTCACTACAGTGGTTGCCACGGGGGAAGGCTAAGTCCAATACTCCCGAGACATGTCCCCAGAGCCAGGCGCAGGGCCTGTTGGGGTCACTTCTGAAGGAACATGTTCAAGGAGGGCCTGCTCTACACCCACAGAAGGGTCCCAACACCCCAAGTGATGCTGCCAAGTGCTTCGTGCACAACAGAGGAGCTGTGGGGAGCATGGGAAGATTACCACACCAGGTCGACAGAATAGTGCACAGACTGCAGGCTCGACTGAGCTAAAAAGCAGTTCATAAGAAAAAAGCTAGAAAGCACACCACAGTCCCAGTGGTGTGTGCAATGGGCTACTGGGACGCGAGGACTCATTTTCTTAAGATTCACTGGCGTATGTAGTTGTAACCTTCAAAATAAGAAGATTAAGACGTAAAAAAAAACAAAAATGAGGAAAGCAGGACCCACTATTTCCCTGACACGAAGAATTCTTGAGCAGAGGGAGCAGAGGCAAATGTACTTACAGGCGGCTTACCAACCCCACGGTGCTGGCACAACTGAGCCAGGCCCGATGCCGGTGCCCCAGACCACCTATGACAAAAACAAGGCAGAAGTAAGTGATCAGGTCTCAGCCAGGCACCTGTCAAGTCTGAGAACAGAACTCCAAACTCAACTTCTGGAAGGCTGTTCTGACTATAAGCAGCTTCGGATTGTGGCTAAGTGAAGAGTCTCTCCAGTTAGGAAGCAGAGTCTCAAGGCAGCCCTGAGGGGAAGCCAAGCATGCCAAACCCCAGGGAAAGGGCACTGGGTCCCTGACCTAGGATCTGTGGGTTCCCACCTGGGGGACCCTCTCCCTACTAGCCTTGGCTGGCTTTGGCGATCAGAAGCCAAGGCATACGTGGCTCCCAGTGCACAAACAGCCCTACAGAACATGCCATAATCCCAGGGTGGCAAGGGCAGAGAACTACAGGAAAAGTCAACACTGAGAGGAAGCTGTTTCTGGGTAACAGCTGTGACGAGCATGCAGGGCATTCTGTTCAGATGCTTTCCCTGACTCATGTCACCATTAGGGTGGAACTGTCAAATTGCATGCAAGAGACAGGCCAGGGGTGGATACAGTGGGTGGGGCCAGGTCAGCCTGTGCAGAGGCTGGGCAGGCAAGGAGCCAACAGGGCTGCAGGGTGGCACTGAGATGCCATCTGGCCCAACCCTCCAGGAAGTGGGGGTTGCAGTAAGGACAGCCGCTTGTCACTTTATGTCATTAACAGGAGGAAAAACTCATGCTTCCATGGGAAGGATATTTGTCCCCATCAAATGTCACATCAGGACCTTAGAACACTGGGGACAGTCTGGTAAGTCGAGGACTGGGCATATGGCTCAGGGATAGAATGCTTGGCTATTGAGTTGGGACTGGGCTTACCAGAGTTCAGTCACCACCACTCACAATTCCTAATGTAAAGATGTTAGTTACATTCTTGCATGCAGCAAGTGCTACAAGTTAAACTTAAAAGTGCAGTGCAGCGAACTCACCAAATCCTTCTTGCCTCCTCCACCCACCCCGGTTCTGCATTTCCTCCCTGCCTGCCCACTCAAAGCCCTCCAGGATCTGGCTCTGAACCCACCAGCAGTGGGCCTGAGGGGTCCTCCTCTAACACTTCCTGTCCCACCTCCCCTGCTCCTCCCAAACCTGAGGAAAGTTCCAACTCTCCACCAAAAGCCCTGGGGAAGAGGCCATCCAAGTCAATGGACCCAGTCAGATGCCCCTCAAGTAAGGATGCAGCTCCCCCCCAGGTGTCCAGGCTGCCCATACTTCTGCCAATTACAAACGTGGGGCTTCCCTCGGCCTGCTCATTTTTTGGTAATTTGTTAGAATGATTCACACAACCCAACTAAGTGCTCTCAGTCACCTTTATAGTTCATCACAACCAAGCAGCCAGAGGAAGAGCTACGGAGGATGATGCCAGGAGGGGCCTCAGCACACCAGATCCTTCCTTGGTGTCATCAGATACAACTGGTTTCACCGCAAACCCAGTCTCCATATCCTGCCTTCCCTGGAGGTTGGGGCCAAAAGTCCAACCCTCTAATCTCAGCCTGGCCAGCCCCACGTCACAAACTTAAACTGGGGTGCACCAAGGGGCTTGTTATGAATAACAAAGCCACTACAGTCACACCCAGAAATTTCAGTCCCTCCAAGGGCTGTAGGAATTCACTACCAGGATCGCAGGTAAGGATTCCTCAGACTGACTTTCTCTTCAGAGATTCTCAGGAGTCTAAGGGCCCTGCACTTTGAACAGCCCCAGAACTCCTGCCTGCCACCTACAGCCTGCTCTTCCATGGCACTGCGGGCCTGAGCTGCTTTCCCAACAGCAATTTCCTCCCAAACAAGACAGCATGGGAAGGGGAAGGAGAAGCCTGACAAGCACACAGGAGCCTGGGGATCAAGGTCAATGTCAACAGTGATAAATCATCTGGCCTGCCCTGCACAGGGCTAGACAGAATGTGATGAAAGACACTTCATCTCTGAGTCCTCTCCTGCAAACCCATCATCCTCTGTTTAAATAAGAAAAAAACAATTATTAAAAACTGCATTCTACCTTACATCTAACCAGTACTCCTCAACACTGTCAAGGTCGTGGAAAACAAGGGATGTCTAAGAAACTGTCACAACCTCAAAAGCTGTGATGCCTAAGTGAACTGTGTCCTGAATGGGTCTGGGAAGAGAGAATATCAGAATAAATTAGGTACAGGTAAAGAAAAAGTATGTGCAGAATAAAGCACGGAGACTGGAGAGAATGGGAATGCAGTACTGGCCTTAGCTCATTAGCTGTGACAGTGAGGGGCACCAACCAGGACCTTACTAATGGCTTGGTCCACTCCCAGGGGACTGTCACTTCAGGGCATTCAGGTACCTGCTCCCCACTGCCCAGCCCTGGGTCCCACGGGCTCTGAATTCCCTGTGGTTCTGCAGGTCATTTAACCCACCAGCGGCCCAGCAGTGTCTCTGTACAAAGAACAGCAATAATTACAGAAAATGTTTTGGTAATAAGATCATGAAACAAAAACAAAAGGCTAATTCTTAAGCCGTAAACACGCTGCAGAAACGTGAAGAGGCAGCACTATTTCACCAGCACCGCGAACGCATCAACAGGTGGCCAGGGGCAGCTCTTCCACCCGCCACCGTTGCTGACTCCGCAGGAGCCGTGCCCATCCCGGTGCGCTCGTGGGCCATAAGCGTGCACAACTGCAATTCCGTGGATGTCTCTACCTCACGAACAGGACAGCACCGTGCACGGCCGCCTTACACCCGGCGCCCCACCCGGGCAATGACGGGCGGTGCCCGGGCCGGCGGGCTCCGGTGTGCGCGGCCCGAGCGTGGCCACAGAGCGCACGAGTCCTCGAGGGCCACGCCGCGTTCCGCCGCGTTTCCCAGCGAAACCTTCCCACCCCTCGTCGAGGTGGTGACCTGCGGCGACCCGGGCCATTAAGGTCACAGCGCAGCCGGGCGCCCGGATGGACGGGCGCGGCGGGAGGCGCTCGTGCGGTCAGCGGCCAGCCCGGGCGGGGGCCCGCGCCCGCGCCCCCTCCCCGGCCTGGCCCGCCGCTTACCCCGCGGGTCGGCCGAGCGGGGTGGCGGGAGGCGGGCGGGCCCCCGGCCGCGACAGCTCCTCAGCAAGATGGACGCCATGCGCCGGCCGAGACGGCCTCCTGCGGCAGCCACTCGTCCTCCGCGGCTCCTCGCCGTCCCGGCGGCGCCTGGGACCGGCCCGCACGGGTGGCTGACGGCTGCGGGTGGTTGCTGACAGCGGGCGCTCAGCTCAAGGACCCGGCATCGGCGGCGGCCATGGCCCAGCACACACGTCCGGCACCGCAGGGCGGGGCGGGGCGACCGGCCGCCGCTCCCATTGGCTCCGCGGGAGCCCGCTGCCGGCCAGGTGAGGGGCGGACCTGCGCCGCCGACTGCACGTCCCGGCGTGCACCGCGCGGCCTTCCCCGTCCATCCGGCCCTCGAACTGCAGGTCCCAGCGCGCATTGCGCGGCCTCCCCCCGCCCTTCCGGCCCTTGGACTGCAGGTCCCAGCGCGCATTGCGCGGCCTCCCCCCGCCCCCCGCCCTTCCGGCCCTCGGACTGCAAGTCCCAGCGTGCTTTGCGCGGCCTCCCCGCTCGGCGCACAGCATTCTGGTTCTCGTGGTCCCGCGGGCCTCCGGGGGGCGTGCACGCTGCGCACTGACTGTCCTGCCTCGTCCGGCCTCGGCGGTAGCGGAGGGGGACTTTCGGGCAGTGTTTGTTGGCGCTGTACACCCTTCCGGGCAGGGCGCAGGGTGCCGGCTGCACTTGTCGATACGGGTGCCTTCGTCGTCCTCGGCCCTCCCCATACCTGGTGCTGCTGGGCACCCGGAGGGCCAGCTCTGAGGACAGCGCGCTGCGTCCCCTCCGCGCAAAGCGCTCCCAACACGTTCACCCCTGCCTCGCGGGTGGCGGCGGTGCCAGGTTCCCTGCTGTTTCCACCTCCCGGTCCGCACGGGAAAAGTCAGGGGCCAGGCTCTGGCCTCCAAGGTCCCCCACCAGAGCAGGTCCCGGCTGTGCTGACCGCTCAAAGTGCTGGCTGGCAAAAGCCTCCTCCCGCCCAGCCCGCAGCCGGCCAGAAGGCAGAGAACTCAGCCCTACCGCCCCTCCCTTCCTTAAGCTGGGGATGAATGCAGTGAAGCCGCGGAGGGTGGATCTAGGCCCAGGGGCACTCTGGCCCTCCCCAGCAGGCCCCTTCTCACAAGCCTGCACCCCAGTCCACAGGCACCAGGCCCTTCCTGGGATTTCCCTCTCTGCTTCCCACTTCCTGGCCTTTCCACATCTCAAGCCTCCTGAAGAAGGCATTACCCATTCTCTTTCCCTGCTCTCTTCATCTTGTTCGCGGGTGTAAAGTGAGGGTATGGTCGCTGCATCTCTGCGCAAGAGAGGAACTCATGAAACCAGTACCAGTCTTGAGAGGCTGTTCGAGGCTCTTTCCCCTTCCCCTTCCCCCAGCTCTCCTAGCACATCTCACTGAAAGAAATAGACTGCCTAGTCCTTTCCCCCCAAACAGAACCATATCAGTTGGGCTTACATGGGGCTGAAGTCCCCATCTGGCGGGGGGGCAGGAATTTCAGGGAACTTTGAATATGGTCTGGAAGCTTTGTATCAGATAGTTAATATGGAGTTAAGCTAAGCACAGGGATGCCTCTGCTGCCTCAGGAGGCAAAGGGAGGCTAAGGAACAAATAGCAGGGGTAGTGGCACTAGCCTGTAATTCCAGCAACTCAGGTAGCTGAGGCAGAAGGGCCACAAGTTTGAGGCCAGCCTCAGCAACTTCTGTCGCAGAATGAAAAAAGACCAGGTATGTGATTCAGTGGCAAAGTTATCCTGAATTTAATCCCTAGCCGAAAAGAAAAAAGAGAAGGAACCTTGTCCCCCCACCCAATGTTAGTCTTGAGCCAGACCAGGCAAATGCTCAGGGTTGGACAGGACTGGACTTTTTTAGTTTTTCATGTGGCTCTTGTTGCTCCAAGACTTCGTTGTGTATATGGTGCTGGGGTTTGGACTTGCATACTCGTGCATGCTGGGCAAGTGCTGTAACCATCAAGCCACTGCTCCAGCCCAGGACTGGACTTTTTATGGTTCTAAGGTCCGGATAGCTCTGTCCAGACTTCTTCCAGGGGCAAGAAAGAGACCCTGGGAAGGGGCAAGAATCAACTTCTTCCAAGGATGCCTTAGGGCAGCCCGGTCTACTGAAGCATCTGTTGCCAGACTTGGAAGAACACCAGACAAGGTGGAGAAATGGCTGCTCGCCTGGCCTGCCCAGGGCGCCGGGCATGAGAATGTGCAGCAGCACACCACTCACCTACCCTTGGGGTGATGCCCACCTGCTGGGAGGGGTAGGAGCCAGGAGCCAATGGCAGGTGGGCACAGAGCTGCTCCCTGCTGCAGCACAGGGACAGCCTGGGCAGAGTGCAGCGCTGGGGAAAGTGTTGGGTTTTCTGCTTATTTAAAGAACTTATGCTCCACTGGGCACAGTGATGCATGCCTATAATCCCAGCAGCTCAGGAGGCTGAATCAGGAAGATCACAAGTTTGAGGCCAGCCTCAGTGACTTAGCCAGGCCCTAAGCAACTTAGTGAGACTCTGTATCAAAACAAAACAAAACAAATAGGCCTGAGTATGTGGCTTAGTGGTTGTTATCCTTGATAACAAAAATAAAAAATAATTCAGGGCTGGAGTGGGCTCAGTGGTTACGGCGCTTGCCTGATATGTGTGAGGACGAAGGTTAGAACCTCAACACCATGTGCACAATGAAATGTCAGAGGAACGAAAGCCAAGTGAAAAACTAAACAAAATTCTTTCTCACTATCCTCTCTCTCTTAAAAGTATAAGGAAAGGAGTAGAAGTTGGGCATCCTGCCAGGTCCTGATGCACCCCCTTTTTTTTTTAAAGAAAGAGGGGACAGAAAGAGAAAGAGAGCAATCTTTATTTAGTTTTTTATGTGACTTCCATTCCTCAGACACTTCGTTGTGTGCATGGTGCTGGGGTTTGAAGTCGCATCCTTGCGCTTGCCAAGCAAGAGCCGTAACCACTGAGCCACTGCTCCAGCTCCCAATGTACCTTCTTAAGGCCTGCGAGGGACCACCACTACCGACCTTTTTTGTTGTTGTTGTTGTTTGGTACTGGGGATTGAACCAAGGGCATTTTACCACTGAGCCACATCCAAGACCTCTCTGTTTTTAAAGACAGTCTCACCAAGTTCCCAAGGGTTTGATAAATTGTGGAGGCTGACCTGCAATTTGGCAATCCTCCTGCCTCAGTCTTGAGTTGCTGGGATCACAGGCTTGATACCAGGAACTCTAGCCTTCTTCTTTTTTTTTTTTTTTTTTGTCCTTTTTTTTTTTTAACTCCCTTTTCTCCATGCTGTATGTGACTTCCTAATGTTCTATGACCCTTCCTTGGTGTTTACACTGTGAAATAATGGCAGTATGTCCAGTTGATGGGGTTAGACATCCGGCATTTTAGGGTCAGGGTGCCACAGGGCAGGACTGCTTGTGCTGTCCACAGACCACACTTCGCTTGTTTGTGTTTTATGATGGTGTTTTTATAGGTGTTGGTGATCTGCATTCCAGGCAACCGTTCTACCCCTGAGCCACATCCCCACACCCCACACTTGGCTTAGGGCAGGTTAGAGGTGGATTTGCCTCTGTTGAGTTTACTTTGTGGCACTGGAGAGTGAACTCAGGGTGCTCTACCACTGACCTACACTCCCATCCCTTTTTATGTATTTCTTTGAGACAGGGTGTATAAGTTGCTGGGGATCTTGCTAAGTTGCCCAGACTGGCCTTGAACTTGTGGGTGATCCTGCCTCAGCCTCCTGAGTAGCTGGGATCACAGGTGTGTACCACTGTGCCTGGCTCCTTATTGGAGTTCTTCTAGGAAGTATGATGAAGGGAGAGAGGGACAGTGGAGTCAAAGGTGTGTGCAAGAGAGAGGCCATGGAGCCATGGAAACTGGGGAAGGGAGCCAGGAGGGGGTAGCTTGGGACAACAGAAGGTGGCAGGATCACTGGCCTGTGGGCTGAAAGAGGAGCCAAGTGCCAAAGTGAAAGGGGTGCTCCCTACTGGGTAGCAGATGGCTTGCACTTACTGATGCTGGCTAGGTCCCCCAGCCCTCCAGAAGAAAAGCTAAGGCACGCTGAAGAGCCAGGTTGCTCTCCTGTAGCACGTGCAGCTGAAGGAGCAGGAGGCTACCTCCAGCCCTATCTTGTGCCATGGGAACAACCTCCCGCAGCAAGGCCCGTTCCGTTGTTGCTCCCAGTGACACTGCCCTGGCTTGACTGGGGCAGGTCAGCTGAAGCACTGTTCTCTAGCCTCCTTTGCAGCTGCATCCAGGACTTGGGAGGCTTTTGATGCCTCTGCTTCCTCCAGGGAGCCTGGACTGCCTGCCAGGGCTCACCTGTACCTGAGTGAGGACGTGCAAGTAAGGCTGGACTTGTTCCTAATAGATTCAAGGACAAATTCCTAGAAGTCAGATTACTGCGTCACAGCAGATGCAAATATCTACTTTGTAAATTTTCAAAGTGTAACACACATAAAACGGACAAGTCCTAAAGTCCCAAGGGTTTTCCCACCACACTCAAACCCAGGTTGTCTGCTTGGATCAACATGGAAGGTGGAAGACTGCCACCCTCCAGGAGCCTTCTCATGCTACTTCCAACTTCATTCCCTCTCAAAAGTATGCTCTGACTGCTACTGTCAAACATTACTTTTGCCTGTTTTTTGCTTTATATATAAATGGAGTCAGTGTATACCTCTTTATTTGGCTTCTTTCATTTCCTGTTATGTCTATCCGATTTATTTTTTTTGTTTTATTTTTATTTTTTTTTTTTTTTGAGAGAGGGACAGAGAGAGACAGAGAAAGCGAGAAACAACTTTATTTACTTTTTTTCACATGGCCTTAGTTGCTCCAACACTTAGTTGTGTATGTGGTGCTGGGGTTTGAACCTGGGTCCTCATACTTGCCAGGCAAGCACTGAAACCACTGAGCCACCGCTCCAGCCCCTATCCGATTTATTAACTTGTGGTTAATGCTAGCTTGTTACTTTTCATTGCTTTGTTGTATCCCATGGTGTGAACTGAATATACTGTGATCTGTTTGTTGATACAAATCACAATACAGAATGGACTCTCCGTTTTTGGTCATTGTGAATAAGGCTGACATTCCTTTTCTTTTGCAATACTGAGGACTGAGCCCAGGGGTGCTCTATTACTGAACCACACCCCCAGCCCTTTATAAATTTTATTTTGAGACTAAGTTGCTGGGACTGGCCTCAAGCCTGCGATCCTCTTGCCTTGGCCTCTTGGGCCACTGGAATTCTACACATGCACTACTACCCCTCAGCTAGCTGGCATTAGTGTTCTTGTACTCAGGTTTTGCTATGCATGCATGGGCAATACACTTGCTGGGCAAAGGAACAAAAGGTATGCCAAAGGGGTTCCACCTTCTCTGCCACAGTCAGAGCAGGAGCAATGCTGTCACTCCACAATCCCACTTGGTTCTAAGATTGTTGTTATTTAGATCATTCTGGAAGGTGAGGGACAGTGGTTTCACTCTGTATTTCTTTCATGACTAAGTTGCTTTTTTTTTTCCATATTGAGGATTGAGCCCAGGGCCTTAAATACGTGAGGCAAATGCTCTACCATTGAGCTGCATCCCCAGAACTCTCTTTAATTTTATTTATTTATGGTGGTACAGGGAATTTGAACCCAGGAATGCTCTACCAGGTAAGATCTGGCACAGATTTTTGGTCTACAAAACTTTAACATAAACAGTCGGTGTTGTTTTAAGCCACTAAATTTGTTATGACTCGTTACAGAAGTGAATAATACACCCCCTCAACTGCGGTGGCACCTTTGTTAACCAGGTTCTGTTTGTACTTGAGCCAATCACTGGTGAATTTAAATACCGTGGTTCTGGCTGAATACCTCGTGCTACCAGCCCCGTTTTCTTCCTCAAGACTGTTGTGGATGTTCTCGGTGTCCGCTGATGAACAGAAGTTCTTAATTTAATATAGTTGCTAAAAATAGTAAATGAGGTGTGGTGAGCTGGATCTGGAATGTTCCATGGTCCCCAGTGCAGCAGTGCTCAGAGCTGGAGCTCTGGGGAAGTGACTGGATCAGGCCCAGTGCGGGGCAGTAGGTCACTGGGGGCCCTGGAGGAAGGGTGCTTCTTGTCCCTAACCCTTGTGCTCTCTGCCTCCTGGCTCCTGCTGTGAGCTTTCCTCTGAAGGCCCTTCTGCCACATAGGCCTAGAGGCAATGGAGACAGCTGAGCACCCACAGAAACCCCTGAAACCAGGAATCAAGATAAATCTTTCCACCCTTAAGTTATTTTTCTCAGGGATTTGTCACAGCAATTAAAAGATGATTTGGGTTTTCTATTTTTTCCCCACTGTCTTTTTAGAGAAATCCTCCCTGACCTAAGGTCACAATGATATTCACCTATATCTTATTCCAAACAATTTAAAGGTGATCCTTGGGGCTTTACATGTTTTCTTATGTAAGACCTTGGTCCACTAAGAGTTCTCAGGAATTCTTGCACACAGTGGAAGCAGATGCCCAACTTACTTTTTTTTTTCTTTTTTTAACCCTGTAGATAACGTGACATTTCCCCTGGTCTCCCAAGTCTCTTTATTGAAGAGACTCTCTCTCTCATCAAGTTGCTGTGCCCCTGTCATATATTCAAACTCTCTAACACCTGAGTCTGTTTCTGGACTTTTGCTTTTTTCTGTACTGGGAATTGA
Organism: Aplodontia rufa; assembly: GCA_004027875.1. NCBI lineage: Eukaryota > Metazoa > Chordata > Mammalia > Rodentia > Aplodontiidae > Aplodontia > Aplodontia rufa. The sequence goes on from PVKS010000956.1 coordinate 142,394, forward strand.
ACCCAGGGTGCTCTACCACTGAGCCACACATCTCTCGCCCTTTATATTCTTTGAGACAGGGTCTCACTAAGTTGCTGAGGCTGGTCTCCAACTTGTGATCTCCTGACTCAGCTCCCAAGTTGCTGGGATGACAGGTAGTTTCTTCCCTTCTCTCTTATTGGCAATCCCTGTATACCACCCCACTTGTGATTGGTCCTAATCAGAGGCACAGTCACCACCAAGCTAATTGTGAACTTCAAAGTGTCTCCTCTGCATGGGACTTTTACAAAACATTCAGTGCATTCATTCACATGCACTATTTTCTTTTTTTAAAATAAAATTCGCAAACTAAAATACTTTAGCTGCAATTGGCTAAGACTGCCAACCTTGGAGGAGCCGCCATCTTTCCACTTGGCTTTCTCCGGTTTGACCAGGAGGAGCACAGGTGTGGTTTGCGTTCCAGCAGGTATGCATCATGCTTGGGATTTGTGGGGATCCTTGAGCTTCTTAGATTGTAAATGTTCTTAAGAATGTTTTTGCCAACTTTGGAAAAATTTTGGCCATTGTTTTGGCAATTTTTTTTTACTTTTGGCAATCTTTTCTCCTTCTGTGGCTCTAATACACATATACCAAATACCTTACTATTTTCCTTCAGGTGCTATTTTCTTCAACATTTACCTCTCTGTTCTTCAGATTGGATAATTACTACTAATTTGTCCTCAGGTTCACTGACTTTTCTGTCAAGATCATGAATGATTTTATCATTTCAGCTATGTGCTTTTTCACTTCTAGAATTTTTACTTGGATCTTTTTAACAGTTTCCATTTTTCTGTTGAGATTCTTTTTCTCATTTGTTAGACAATGTTTTGAATATTTTAAAATAGCTGCCTTTAAGTATCTGTCAAACCTAATCACTGGGCTCAGGACTGGTTTCTGTTATTTTCATTTTTCTGATTATGGCCCCATTTTCTCTTTCCTTTGCACAGTGAATTTTTTTTTAAAGATAGAGAGAGGGCCAATCAGGGGGATAGTTTTATTTAGTTTTTCATGTGGCTTCTGTTGCTCTTTGTTGTGTATGTGGTGCTGGGGTTTAAACCCGCGTCCTCCTGGAGCCCCCTCTCCAGTCCCTCCAACCTCTTTTTAACATTTTTTGAGCCCAGTCCTGGCTATGTTGCCCATGTTGGCCAGGACTTGTGATCCTCCTGCCTCAGCCTCCTAGTAACTGGGGTTATGAGTGTATGCCACTACGACTGGCTGCCTAGGGACTTTTTATTGTGTATTGGTGATTGTGGATGAAATGTTACAGAGTTTCTAGAATCTGTTTTCTTCCTCTGAAGAGAGCTGACTTTTTTTTTCCCTAGCAGCCAATTCAGTTACTGAAGTGGGTCTCCTTGAACTTGGACTGGCTTTGTTTTATGCCCTTCACATCTGTGGAGAATCCAAGATATTTTCCAAGCTCTTTAACTTTGTGGATTAACCCCAGATGTCTCCTTTGTGACTTCAACCTTGATTAGGGGATGTGTCACTGGCCTCTGGCCAGTGAGTCATGAGAACACTTCAACAGCAGTGGAGAGACCCACTGGAGAGGAACTGAGGCCTCCTGCCAACAACAGCACCACCAAGCAAGCTGTCCTGGCAGCCCCCAGCTATGCCTTCCTCAGAAAGGGAGACCTTGAGCCAGAACTATCCAGCTCAGCCACTCCTGAATTCAAAGAAACTGCATGAGATAATCAATATTTTTACAGTGCCCAAACAACAAGTTTTGGGGTAATCTGATGTGCGCCAATGGATAAGTAGGACAGGATGTGTCTAGAGAAGGTTTTGCTTCTAGGATGCTGTTCCCTGAGCAGCGGGAAATGAATCCTGCTGTCCCAGCTTCATGCCTGGGACGAGAGGGCTGAGGAAGACTCTCCATGCTGGGGAGGCCAGAGCTGGTAGGACAGGAGCCAGGTGGTTCTCCTCTGAGCACAAGTGGCCCATTCCTCAGGCAGAGCAGTGGGACAGTGGCCCAGGCTCCCCTGACACTGCCCTCTCCACAACTCTGACTGCCTTGCTCCCTCAGTTCACCAGGAGCACTCTATCCTGGCTGGACTTGATCCTCTGTCCTCAGTTCAACCAGGGCCCTGTGCCACTCTCCACAAATAGAGAGCTGGGGAGGCCAAAGCACACCTCATGGCTTTCCCTGCTCTGGCCATGGCAGCCTGCACTTCCTACCCGAGAACAGGCACCTCATCGCTTTGGCCACCTTGTGGACATGGTGACAGCAGGCAGTGGAAGCCTCCATCAGATTTACCTAATAGGGCAAAGTGGCTCAATGATAGGGCACCTGCCTACATGCACTAGGCCCTGGGTTCCATCCCAAAATGCCTCCTCCATCATTTGCCTTCTAGAGCCTTCTACCTGAAAAAAAGCCTGATTTGATTAACAGTAATGGACCACCATTGGCCTCTTAGTTTTGACATAGCCACCCTGGAAATGGAGGCTGTTACCATTAGGGGAAAATGGGTGTATGGAGCCAGGGGCTGTGTTAGCTTTGCAACTTCTCAGTAAAAACCTAAAAGACCCGCAGTCTGGGAGAAGGGGTGTCCTGGGTGGCTCTCCCCCAGGCTGGCAGCTGTTGCTGTCCCTAGCTGCTCCCCCAACTCAGGCTGCTAAAGCTGATTACCAGTTCAGAAAAGAAGTGGCCCAAAGCAGGCCCCAAAGGTTTCACTGCAGGCACGGGGCTTAGGAAGAACTTAACACTTTTTTTCTTCCTTCTGGCGTGCATTTTAATAATTAGAAAAATAAATGCTGCTTCAACACAAAGCCCTAGTGAGTGGGCAGTGCGAGAGTTCGCGCCCACTTCTCCAGGGGCCCTGGCCATTGGGCCGCTGCCTTCCCTGTGAGGGACCTGGGACTGCGGACACCGGGGCAGGGGTGCGGGGGCTGAGGGGTGGGGCACAGGGCCCCCACTGGCGGACTGCGGTGGGGCCAGGGCTACCACAGAGGGGGCCTGCAGTGACCGACCCCACCTCCCGGTGGCCCCTAACTGTGGGCGCTGCCTGCGGCAGGCAGAGCTGAGTTGGAGATGGAACTGCTGGCCTCTGCTGATAGATGGATGCCCTAGGCTTCTGCGGCCTCTCCCTGAGCCTGACCACTACGTGCACTCTGCCTGGCCCTTCCCTGCCCCTGGCCCAGCTCTGGAGCCTCCTGCCAGAGCGTTCTGGTATGGGGCCCGCCCTCTAGTGGGGACCAGGGCTGACAGCTGGCTTCCTCCCCCTCCTGGGGAAGCAGACAGGGCACTCTTACTGCCACCGTTTCACAGAGTCCCAACAACCTGCTCATCCCTCCAAAACGATATGTTCACCTGTGAATGTGACCTTATTTAGAAATAGGGTCTCAGGAGATGAAGCTGAGATGAGGTCATTAGGGCCCTAGCCAGTGGGACTGCAGTCCTCATAAGAAGAGAAGACAGTAACAGGTGGAGAGGAGGTACAAGAGGTAGAGGAGGTGGAGGAGGGGGCTGACACAAGCCAAGGAACTGGGCAACTGCCTGAGGCTGGCCAGAGCCCCTGCAGTGACAGGGCCCTGACTTGGGGCACTTAGCCTCTAGCACTCTGAAAGAGCAATTTTCTGTTGTTTGGTGGTCCTAAGAAACAGTACCAGGGGGAACTAGCTCTGGAAGCCTGGCATCAAGGGAGGCACTGGAGAAAGTAATATCTCAGATAAGAGATGCCACTGCAGGGAAGACAGAGAAATCCAGTTTGATATAAAGGATGACACCCAGTGGGATGGGGGCTTCCCAAACCCTGGACCCTGCAAGTTTGGCTGGCCTCCTCAAGAAGCAGCCTTGCAGGAGAGATGGGTCTGCAGTTGTACCCCAAGACTCAACCGTGGTGACAGGCACCTCAGATCTCTCAGCTGGCACTTGGGCAGGGTAGGCGGGGACAGGGGATGATTTCTTAGCTGATTTCAGTCTGACATCTTTCTCTTCTGCCCAGTGGTGTCCCTGGCCCAGGCGGGCCTTGCAGAGCTGCCCACTAGCTGCTGCAGCTGCTGTAACCTGAGGGCAGTCCCAGGCGACCGAGAGCCCAGTGGTCAGGGTTGGGAAGAGGCTGGGAGGAAGGCAGGGTAGGAGTCCCTAGGGCCTCTCTCTCCAGCAGCTCTCTTGGGTTCTGGACTTCCCCTCTCCTTCTTGGAGGCAGGGCCACCTGGGGCACCGGAGGAGGGGCAGCCTGAGCTGCTGGTTTCCACTTGGAAGCCCTCTTTATTTGGCCTGGGATGGAGAAAGGCTGGGGTCAGAGTGCACATATCCCCATGGAAACAGCAATGAGGCTGGCCCCTGGGGGACCCCAGCCCTGGGGGATGGGGAGGCCAAGCAGGGGCTCAGGGGCTCCTTAGGCAGCAGCTCCCACAGGGAGGTGCAGAGAGAGGCTAGCCAGGAGACTGAGGAGCAGGGAAGTCACATGACTTTCAGTGTGGGCCTGGTGGAACAGTGGGAAGGCAGACTGTACCTCTTGAAGCTGCAGGCGCTGGGCAGGAGGCCTGAGAGCAGGCTGCTGGAGCTGAATTTCCAAAGAAGCAGCAAGCCTTGAAGAAACCAGGGTCAGCCCAGCTGCTGTTGTCTGGTGTGCCCTGCCCTACGTGGGGCCCACCTAGGACCTGGGCTTCTCATTTAAGGGTCCTGCCAGCCTGCCTGAGCCTTGCCCTCCAAGAACAACTTTTCAGTCAGCCTGCAGGGCTGGGGATGCTCCCAGAACTTCCAGCCTGCCTGTGCCCAAACAGAATCCCTGTAGGACAGAATTATTGTCCCCAGATGCATGGGCCCACCTGGGAGCCTGGAACGGGGGTTATGCAAGTCCCTGCAGATGTGGGTCTCCCTTCTCCCAGACCTCTCCTGTGAGGTCCTGTGTGGGCCTTTTTCTTCCTGCCCTCTAGTGCTACAACACACAGGCCAGGGGTGGGTGGGTTTGGCCTGCCAGACCCACTGAACCTGGCTCAGGGAGGCGAGACTAATGTTTGGCGGGAAAAGATCAGTCTGCCCCAAATAACTTTCTTCAAGTAAATTCAAATACATGCTTGGATGTTTTGAATAAATTTGCATGTTGATTGCACTGTAGTAAATGCAGACTTTTTTTTTTAAAGTGGCCCTCATTCCATCTATGGAATTCAATGAGCTGCGGTGGCATTTGTTGTGTGCTGTAGGGAAGGAAGAGGGGCTGGAGAAGCAAGCAGTTTTCTAGCATGTACTTCAGCAAGACAGGTGGATCCAGGGCCAGAGAGGGCACCACTCTCCTCCCCACAGCCAGAGGGGTTTGACTACTACGCAGCTGCATGTGTCCCAAGGGCGCCTGGTGGCCTGACAGTGAACATGGGGCAGGGCATCTTTTCTAGCCCCTAAAGGACTCTACACCTTGTAGCGGACCCAATAGGGCCTCACCATGTGGTGTGTGGGTGAAAGGTAACTATTTGGAAGCCCTGGCCCAGTCCCTGCTGCAGTGGGAAGCATGAAGCTGGTGGGGTGGCTGATGGCAGTGGGGTGTATGGTCCAGCAGACCTTGATGTCCTCCTGTCCAGGAGGTCCTTCCGGGATCTAGCGCTCTCTATCCCCTTGCTGGTCCTGCTTGCTTTTCATGTTCGCTGCCTGACCTTGGGGGCCTTTTTCTCACCTCTTTCAGACCAGGTACACTGGACTATGAATACCCCTGAGGGGCTTGGTAGACCTGGAGGCTGTGGGAACAGGCAGGGCAGGGCTAAAGCCAGGGGCATGCCTGAGTCCTGTACCACTGCAGCTGATCTCCGCTCCGTTTCTATCTGTGTGTGATGTGGAGGCTCATGTCTTACTGGTGCGCCGGGTACAGCGTGGTTGCCTGCACTTGCTGCTGGGTGGGGGTTGGGGCTTCACAGCCTTGTCCAGAGCCCCTGCAGACGGCAGACCAGAAAGGCACGTCTCCATTCTCGGACCCCTCTGCTACCCACAGCGGCAGCCGGAGTCGGGGCCTGGGCACCAGCGGGCCTGGCAGGAAGGAAGTGAACGCAGGCTCAACGCAACCCGTTACGTCGTGCTCTCTCGGACAGTCCAGTCTGGCTAGCGGGGCCTGGGGAACTGGGCTTCCTCAGTTCCGCTGCTCTGAGTGCCCGAATGCACCCCGGTTCGGGGTGTGGGGCGATCCTCTGGTGCCTTGGGAGAGCGCAGAGGTTGCTCCATCCAGCAGCTCCTGGAGATAGGGCCCCGTCTTCCGGCCTCTGCCGGAGGGTAGGGCCCTAACTTCTCAGGAGCCAGCTGGCAAGGCCGTGGATTTCTCTCGGGCCTGCGGCCCTTCCAGCGTCCGTAACTCCTCACTTCCCGCTCTGCGCCCGGCTTCCCCGCAGCGGGCCGCTTAGCTGCGGCCCCCAGGTCCGGCTTCGTCGCTGTCCGCTCGCCGGCCGCCTTCCACGGCTCCGGGCCGCACACCCGCCTGCGCCACCCGCACCCGCCCGCGGTTCGCGCGGTTCGCGCGGTGCCGGGCAGGGCAGGGCAGGGCGGGGCGGGGCGGGGCGGGGCGGACCGGACCCCGTCCCCCAGCAACCCCGCGCCGCGCGCCCGCTGTCCGCACCCACGCAGGACTCCGGGGCCGCGCGCGCGCGCGGGGTGACGTCACGCGCAGGACTCGCCGCGGCCGCGCAGAGGCGCCGCCCGCGCACCCGCAGCCTCAAGAGCTGCCGCGGGGCGGGGGCGGGCGCGCGCCCGGCGCCCCTCCCGCTCGCCGCCCGCCGTCTGCCCCGCCGCGCGCCCCGCCCGCCGCCTCCCGCCGCGCGCGGCCCCGGCGCGGATTTGAAAAGCCCGGTCCGCGGGCGCCGCGACGCGGCAGCCAATCAGCGGCGCGCACTTTTCCCGCGGCTTCTGGGGGCGGCGGCGGCCCGGCGGCGGCGGCGGCGGCGGGCGGGAGGAGCGGGGGCGGGGTCGGCGCCGCGCGCGAGAGCCTCGGCCTGGCCGCGCTGCGCCCGCCGCCGCCCCCTCGGCCGCCGCTGCCCTCCGCGGCCCTCGCCCGCCGGACCGCGCCGCCGGACGCCGCCGAGGATGCGACGCAGCCAGGTCACTGGGCGGCGGAAGGCCGGGCGGGCGGGCCGGGCGGCGGGCGGGCGGGGAACGAGACCGGAGGCCCAGGCGGCGGGCGGCGGGGCCGGGCGGGCGCAGGCCCGGGCGGCGGTAACGGGGGCGGCGCGCGGCCATGTTGGGCCCGGCGGCCGTGCACCTGTGCCGGCCCGGCCGCCTTTGTTCCGCAGGCCTCCGGCCTTTGTGCGGCGCGGGGCGCCGGCCGGGCGGCGCGGTGGGAGGGGCGGCGGCGGGGTCGCGCCGGGCGCTTTGTGCGCGGGCGGTCGGCGCGGCCGTTGGGCGGGAGGTCGGCGCGGCCGGCAGGTGGAGGCGCGGAGCCCGAGCCGCCCGGGCGACCGCGCCCCGGTCCCGGCGAGCGAGCGAGCAGCCCCGCGCGGGCCGGCGGTTCAGAACGCGGCGGGTGGACTGGGCGGACCCGCCTTTCTGTCAGCGGCGGAAGCGGCGTCCGGACGCGGAGGGGCAGCGGCCGGGGCGTGCGCGCGGCGGGCCCGGTGCGGAGCCGGCGCGGTGCCGCAGTGCCGCCCGCTCGGCCTGGCTGGGTGCGCGCTGGAGTCCGCTGCTCGTTGTCGCCGTGGGCGGCGGGGCGTTTTGATGCCCGCAGGGGTCCGCATGCCCGGTGGCGACCCACGGGGTTGAAAGGCGGCCTGCGGAGCGCTCGCTAGGGGCTTCGGCCCTCGGGGAGGACGGAGCTGCCGGGGACCTTGAGTCATTTCCTCTCCTCTGCTTCCATTTTCTCGCTGCCCAGCAGCTTTCAGCTGGGGTGACGTTCGCTGGGGCGAGGAAGGCTGGCCCGGGAGCTGCGGCGAAGAGCTGCGTCTGTGCAGTCTGCAAATCCTCCTTCTGACTGGGTCCCTTCCAACAGGCCGGGCTCTGATGCACCCGATAAAGCTTGGTGGATAACGAGGACTCTCGTGTGTGAATGCGACTGTGTGGCACATTCACAAGAAGCATGCAAACAGACATGCAGCGAAAACTAATGGGAACGGCTGTAAGTGCGACCGCTGGGCTTGCTTTTGTGCAACCAATTTATACAGGGCCGTTAAACCAGTGCCTGCTGAAATGTGAGGACCCAGGAGAACACCAAGTCAGAATTGCAGAATGAGTCAGGAATGGCAGACCTTGTGGGTGACTTAGGACTGGCCCTCCTTCCATTCCATGTCCTCTCTCTCCAGCCATGGTCAGACTTGAAAAGATTTACTCGCATGGCAGAATGTGAACTAATTCATTACTTCCTTTTTTTTTCTTTTTTCTTTCTTCTTTTTTTTTTTTAACAGTTTTGGCGATTCAGTGTAAAACATATGAAACTAGGTGGAATTAGACTGACTTCATAAGAGTTGGTGAAAGGATAGGAACCAGTAATAAAGTGTGCCTTATGAGCTGTGCAGCTCTCTTCAGCAAATAAAAGTGTGTGTAAACCGAGTGCTAAATAGGGTTCAGGTTCAGAATTCAGACTTACCTTGCTCAGGCCTGTTCTTTGACTTTTTTTTTTAATTTAAGAGAGAATCAAATTTATTTACTTTTTCATCTTTTTTTTTCTCCTCTGACACTTAGCTGTGTATGTGGTGCTGGGATTTGGAACTCAGGTCCTCATGCATGTCAGGCAAGTGCTCCAACCGCTGAGCCAGCCCTGCCCAGGCTTTTTCAATCCAGCAAAATAACCTAAGTAACTGCCTTAAGTAGCAAGAATTGAAGACAGTGTCTTTTTTTTTCTACCCTTCATTTTCTGGGGTGGGGTGCTGGTGATGGAAACCAGGGCACGGAGCATCCCTTCCTTGCAGATAGAATTGTTTATGTCCATATATTCTGGCAGTGTATTTTGGGGAACCATTCATGTCTATAGAATGCGTCCAACTTGGTATCCTGGCCTCACTGTCCTCTCTTGCCCCACATATATGGTGTCCTGTCCTGTCCCCAGACCTGTGTGGGCTGTCGCTGGGCATGGACCACTGTGTTCTGAGCACAGGACACAGCCTGTTAAGAGCCATATGTGAACTTTCTCCCCTTTTAAATGAGCTGGATGAGGTCTCGGAGGTAGGGCTCTGCCATTGCCGAGCAGCCTGGCCTCTAGTGCTTTCTCATGGCAAGCACTCTGTGAAAGTGGAGTAAGTGGGCGTAGGGCAAAAACTTGAGAGGGACAGTGAAAGAGAGAGAATCAATTTTATTCAGTCCTTCATGTGGCCTTCATTGCTCCAAGACTTCATTGTGTACTGTGGTGCTGGGATTTGAACCCAAGTACTTGCATATGCTGGGCAAGTGCTATAACTGTTGAGCCATGGCTCCAGCCCTAGGGCAAAAATTTTAATGCAAGCATCTGACCTGTTTATCTATTTTTAAGCCATGTTGTAGCAGGAGGGGAAGAAGCCAAGTATGGAGAGGAAAGGGTTGTTCTATGGTTTTTTTTTTTTTGTTTTTTGTTTTTTTGTATTGGGGATTGATTCCAGGGGCACTTAACCACTGAGCCACATCCAGCCTTTTTTATTTTTTATTTTGGGACAGGGTCTCACTCAGTTGCTTAGGACATTGCTAAGTTGCTAAGGCTGACTTCAGATTTGTGATCCTCCTGCCTCAGTCTCCCAAGCTGCTGAGATTATATGCATGTGCCACCCCACCCAGTGGTCACTCTTCTTTAACTGGGGAGCCAAGGTGGGTTTGCCAGGCGGGGTAGCTTCCTTTGCTCTTGGCAGCTTACTCTACTGTAAATTAACTATGAAATGTTGCAAGCACATATGTGCAACAAACAAACCTGTGCCTGCCAGCAACATGGAGCAGATGCTGCTTTCTTGTATCGCTCGCAAGGTGAAAAGAACAAAGTATACAAACTGCAAAAGCAGGAGGTGACATGGAAGCCCTGGAAAGCTAGGCTCATATTTACAAACTATCTCTGCGACTTGTTAGTTTCTCTTTGGGGGAATTTTTTTTTTTTACATTGAGCATTATGGGGGGAGACTTCACTTTGGCCATCCAGAGGCTCTTCAGCACTTTGTTGGTTTCAGCATAACTTTTTTTTCTTTTTTTCTTTTTTTAAGGAGAGAGGGAGACTCAACTTTATTTAGTTTTGTCATCTGGTCTTGCTTGTTCTGATACTCAGTTGCATACATGGTGCTGGGGTTGGAACCTGTGTCCTTGTGCATGCCAGGCAAGTGCCGTAACCGCTGAGTCTCTGCTCCAGCCCTCAGCATAGTTTTTGAAAGAGTTGATTGATGTGATGAAATCTGGTTTGCTAGTTTAAAAAGAAGTGAAGACAGACCTTACTTTGATTTTTTTTTTTTTAGTTAGCTTTCCTAAAACCAAACAGCCACTGATGATTTTTCAAGGCATCTTAATTTCTGTGATGGTTTCAACAAAATCTATGAGGGTGGAAGTCACAAAGTGCTGGTCCAGCCAAGTGATGGCCTACAGCTCAAAACCCCTGCATTGCGACTTGCCGGTGTGTATGTAGGAGAGGCGGTGTTCTCTCTCTGAGGAGAGTTTTGGACTCACTTGACATTGGCTGCAGTTGAAAGAGTTGGTAGGAATGAAGTCTGCCCTGTTGATAAGGAGGGCTGTGCCCTTCAGCAAGGGTGTCATTTTGAGAGTCTTCTGCTGAGTGTGCCAGCACACCGGGAAGCATGGTCCTGACCCTCTTTACTGCTGCAGTTGATTCTCTAAGTCCTTCCCAAGACACAGATGTGCTCCTGTGAGCCCCTCTCTTCAAGGATCTCTGCTCTCTGAGGTTCAGCACCAGGCTTTTGCTGGGCTTTTTGGCTTTTGCCTGACCTTCAGCCTGACTTTGCTGCCATGCTTTTCCTCTGGGCCTTGCATGGTTGGTTTTAGTTTTCTTGTCCCATAATGATGTGTATGGGCTGGGCTGGCTTTACCTATTGATTCAGCCAGGTCTCAGCTCGGGACGCGTGCTAGAAGGCTGCCCCTCCTTCCCTGATTCTTCCTGGCCTTTGTGTTTTCTAGCCCTTGGGGCTGCCCCTATCCTTGCCCAGTCTCCATTCTTTCTGTCCTGGCCATACTGCCCCCTTGTCCACCCCAAGCTCCAGTCCTGCTCCTCGTATAGGCCTCAGCCTACTGCACATGCTGCTCCTTCTGTTTGGTGCTCCCAGATGTCTTTGCAGCCTGCTCCTGGACCCCTTGAGGTCTTTGCTCAAAGTCCTCAGGCCCCGGACCTGACTGGCTTGCCTGACACTGCTCTGCTGGAAGTTTCCTCCGTAGCACCTCTTCTGGCACTCTGCATGTGAGCTTGTTTGAGGTATCAGTGAGGGTGGGAACTTTCTTCTTTGGCTCTGACTGCCTCATACCCCCAGTGCCTACAGTGGTACCTGAAGGTCTGGCAGATATTCAGACTCTTGGGATGACGGATCCCTTAGTCTTGTGTGTGATATGGGGAGTATGAAATGTCTCCTATATGGTGTGAGTAGGTTTGCCCTAGAGTGAAGCTGGAAATGGTAGTGCCATGTGCTGGGGATAGAGGTCAGTGAGGAGTCCTGTGGACCAGTACCAGGCCTGAGGAGCATGGTTTACTGAGGTAGGTAGGATTGGGGAGAGTGGACAGAGGCGAGAGGATGCTGATCGTGGCAGCATGGAGGGATGAAAAGGAGGAGAGGTGATCTGGGCATCTTGATATTTACAGTTTGAAAATGGAGTAGTGTTTGCCTCACTGTAAACCAATGAAAGGGAAGGGCGGACCTGGTTTCTGACCTACCTCTGTTCTTTCCAAATGGCTTTGCTCTCACCTGCCCGCCTAAGATGCTTCCTCCACTGTGCCTACAAGAGGAAGCCCTGGATCTGGAGCATGCCGTGTGGCCTCTAGCCAGTCCCTGTGGCTGCCCCGGGACCTCAGTGGGGCTGCCAGGTGCCCTTGATGAGCTCTTGCTTCTCGAGTGGTCTTGTGTTGCATTGCTGTGGTTTTCTGATGGCTCAGCCTGCGTCTCTGGGAAGCTTTTCCACCAGTGTTGCAGCCCTGGGGTCGGCACTGGGTGCACTTGTCTTATGCCCAGTTCATCGTGTCTTTGTGAATGCCAGTTCTGTTAGGATAGGAGGCACGCTACCCAGGCTTCTGCCCCACCTTCTCCAGGTTGTGACCCTGTGTTACCTTTAGTGCCTGGATGTAGAAGTAGGAGGCACACAGTGGACAAGTGGAGGCAGCTCTTGGGCATTCTGTTTTCCTAAGGATTCTTATTTTATAAGAATTGGGAATGCCTGGATTTTTAAAAATTAAAATAATAGGCTTTTGTGTTGCTTTCCTCCAAAGATGAGGAGGATGATGATTTGGGGATTTGACCTACGGGTGCTTTACCACCAAGGAAGGCCTTGGTAAGTTGTCCAGGCTGGTCTCAAACTTGCGACCCTCCTTTCCTCTGTTTCCTGAGTTGCTGAGATTATAGGTGTGTGCCACCGCACCTGAACACCCCTAACTGTGTGCAGCTTTCTCCATCTCACGGGAACCCAAAGGTGTTAAGTGACTGATGCAGTCACCTGGCACCATGTGGTAAAGACAGGACTCCTGAAAACTTGACTGCTGCTTCTGTGCCTGGAGTGTGCTTCCCCACCATTGCTGCCCCTCCAGGGTTGAAGGGTAGGCCATTATAGTTTTGTATTTCATTTTTTTTTTTTTTTTTTAGAATTGCAGATGCTTTTTTTTCTTTCCACATATATTTTTTTTTAAATGAGGGACAGTGAGAGAGAAAGAGATGTTTTATTTAGTTTTTCATGTGGCTTTTGTTGCCCTCACATTTCATTGTGTACGTGGTGCTGGGGTTCGAACCTGTGTCCTTGCACGTGCCAGGCAAGCGCCATAACTGCTGAGCCACCTTGCCAGCCCCTTTCTACATTTTTTTTTTTTTTAAGAGAGAGGAGACAGAGAGAACAACTTTAATTTTTCACATGGCCTTAGTTGCTCCAACACTTAGTTGTGTATGTGGTGCTGGGGTTTGAACCCAGGTCCTTGCGCTTGCCAGGCAAGCGCCGAAACCACTGAGCCACTGCTCCAGCCCCTCTACATATTTTTTTATTTGTGGTTGTACATATTGATGGGATGTGTTGTTACATATTTGTACATGCACACAACATAACAATATAATTTGGCCAATATAACTCCCCAACACCCAACACTTACTTAATGTTTTGTACTCCTGACATTTCCGTTTTTTTTTGGTACTGGGGACTGAACCCAGGAACCCAGGGGTGCTTAACTAACACTGAGCCATATCCCCACCTCTTTTTATTTTTTTATTTTGAGATAGGGTCTCACTAAGTTACTCAGGGCCTTGCTAAGTTGCTGAGGCTGGCTTTGAACTTGCAACCCTTCTACCTCAGCCTCATGAGCCTCTGGGGTTGCAGGTGTGCACTGAGGTTCCTGGCTCCTGATATTTGTTTATGCACTGAACGGGTAGGAGAGTATCAGCTGTGTTCTTGGTCTCCCAGAGTTTAGACACCTATTGGAACAGGAGAGAGTGGATTCAAAAATCTTTTCAAAGCCTGTAAAATACTCTTGCTGAAGCAAAAGTCAAGCCTGAATCTGATTAGGCTTCCCTGTCTAACCTCCACCAGCGCTGCCATCAGCAGAACTGACCGGCAATCTGTCCCCTTCCATGGGGGAGGTGGTGAAGGGAGGGGTGTTGACCGAGTTTATCAACGCTGCAGGGGTCTGGCCAGTTAGAGACAGGATTGAGCCACTTGCCTCACGTTTCATTTTCTTTTTTTCAGGGCCAAGGACTGAACTGAGAGCCTTGTGTGTGCTAAGCATGTGCTCTGCCGTTGAGCTAAATCCCCAACGCCCTGATGCCGCTTAGGATATTCAAGACAGACTTTGGGACACTGGGATAGGGTTGTAGGTCATATGGTAGAGCCAGCACGTGTGGGGCCCCAGCACAATTCCTCTCACCAAATGAAGAATTTGGAACACTCACTAGGTTTGGTATTAAGAGATTTTTTTTTTTTTTTTTTTGTGAATAGTTTTGTTATGATTAAGAAAACAATTTTCCTCTTTTAGAGATGCATATAAACGTTTGCTGATGAAACAATATGCCATCTGGGTTTCGAGTAGTGTGTGGTCAGGTCAGGGCTGGCTTGGTTTGGTGGTGCTGTGGGTATGTGGGTGATACTCTGTCTGCCTCCACCTGAATTCAGAATTCCCAGTGACAGTGTCATGGGAGGCCTAGGTGCTTATGGTAGGGGGGTTGTACCCAACAGGTTATCATGTAAGACTTCCCATGGGATTGTGAGGGGGAGGAGGCTTGGGCATTGGCTCCATAGAGGGTGAGGTGGGGGTTCGGGTGGAGGGAAGAGCCTGTGCAGAGGCCCTGTGATGGAGGGCCAGGCTGCAGAGGTGCTGGGTGCTGTGCAGGGCATCGTGCAGGGCATCAGGCTCTGTTTTCATCGCAAGAGCATGTGAGGCCCCTGAAGGGTTTTTAGGGGGCTGGATAACAAATCTAAGTGCCTTGGAAAACGTTCCTCAGCGTTCTCTAGACTAGCTGCAGTTAGTTAGGCAGTCTGCAGGTCACTCTTTATCAGGTTAGGGTCTTTCCATTGTTCTTGCCTGATAGGGCTGAAGAGCCCTGCCCTCTGGAAACTTGGTGTGGCCATATGATTTGCTTTGGTTGATGGCTTGTGACATCAATTCAGAGCGGAAGTTCTAAGAGATGTGTGCTTTATCATTTCCCTTTTTCCTGATTCTAATTGTGGAAATGTGGACGGATGACATGAGTAAGAACGAATCCTTGGGGATGAGCCAAGCAGCACGTGGTTTTGGGCTTGGATTATACTAAGTCCTGCCTGGCAGCATTGATCACTTGGGAACTTGCTAGAAATGCAGATTCTCTGGTCTCACCGTGGACTCACTGAGTCATAAGCTCTGGAGTGGGCCCAGCAGGCCCTTCATGTGGTTTTGACACCTTCAGGTTGAGAACTACTGCCTGGAGTTTCCTGATTGATAAGCCATTTGGAGCCTGGGGTTAGACTGGGTGAAAGACCTTGGTGGTTGGCAAGTAGTGGGATTGGTGGTCTGAGCAGTGAATCAGATTCTGGAGTGAAGCTGGCAAGAATGTTCCTGAAGATGGAGGGTCAGTGGTGGCCTCTGAGCTTTTATCTGACAACCAGAGAGGTGTCTTTCAGGTAAAGTGTCTGTATTTATATCTACTTGAAAATAAAAGATAAAATAAAAAAAATCTACTTGAGTTTCTGAGCTCAGAAAGAAGAGAAAGCGCATTATAAAGTGAACACAATCCGTTGACTTGACTCGCTCAAGTTTCTAAATGAAGCCCACACTGATGCCCATTTGAAATTGTCTCCTCTGCTCTCCTAGTCCCTTTGGCTGACTGGAGTTTTCTGGAGCAGTGATGACCCTGTGCATCGTTCCCACCTGTCCTTGAGTGAAAGCTCCTTGCAGGTGGGGTACATGTCTTGTTTGTGTTTGGTCTGTACCCCAGGACTGCACTCCCCTGCAGCTCTGCCTGCGTGTGAGCTCAGGAGCCACGGGTTGAATGGGATGGTGACGGGGAGAACCCACGGGTTCTGGTCTGGGTGTGACCTGAATGTTGCTGTATGCCGTCTGCTGCCTGGGCAGCTTTGCTCCCTGGCTGAGCTCTTGCTGCTGGTGTTTCATAATATGGTGGCCTGGGATGGAGGCATTAGTGGGCATGGCATGTGGGCAAGCCTGTCCAGCTCAGGCAGCTCTCCGTGTGAGAGGGCAAGCGGCAAGGTGCATGTGGGAGATCTGGTTTGCCTCTGGTCTGTGTTATCTGAATGAGTAGTGAACTGTGTTTGCGGAAGGTGAGTTGGGATTACGTCTCACGTTAATAGTTCATTGGGTTCTTTTGGTTGAGCTCTGAAATCTGAAAAGAAAGTTTCTTTAAAATGTAGCTCCTTACAACTCCTTTGAGACAATTAAGAGTGGTTCTTGTTCATTTGTTATCTGCTATAGGTAGCTAAATTTGGGTGTATTTCTCGAGATACCAGGATTTTCTTGGCTGTGGTAGGAACCTCAGTGAATTAGCTTACTGAATCAGCAGAGGGCAGTAACCAGGCACCCTAACCTGCTCTCAGGCCCCTATCGCAGGTCAGTGGAGTGTTATTGAAGGCTGTCTGCTGGTTCAGAAGAAATAGTAGCACAACAAATTATGGGTCTTTATCTTCCCTGCTTTTTTGTCAGAGCAGGCTATTTAGAAATTCTAAGTTGGGGAAATCTGTCCCAATGGCCTCTTACAAGTAAAAATGTATTTTAACAGGGTCTTGTCCTTGTCCTACATTTCTGCTTCCAGTGGAGTCTCAGGTGGCTCCTAGGGATGAGCAGGTTGCTGGAACACAGAGGCCCACACTCGGCTTTGGTGAGCTGCCGGCTCCCTGAGCCTGGCCCCGGGCTTAGCTTGCATTTCTCATGGGGTGCCCCTGTGTCACAGTAGTGGCCATTGCTACTTCCTCTGGTCTCCAGGAAAAGCAACCCTCTCTTGTGTGCATCTCTTCTCTGCTCTTGCCCAGAGATCCCTGAGGTGGCTCCCTAGGGCTCCTATTCCTCATGTTCCCTCGCCTGGTGGCCCCAGCACAGGAACCGAATTGTGAGTTCTGGCCTAGAACCTATCTTAAGTCGTATTTTCAAGAACATTCTATATCTAGACATACTGTTATGGCAAAATAGAATAGTTATCATTTTTAGTGTTTATAAACAAAATAATTGTTAGGAAAAATTTGTTTTATATAGAAAAGTGGAGGGGAACTTAGAAATAAACAAACCAAAATCTTTAGGCACATTTCTAATTTGTCTTTTCCTTTATTAAACCAAAGCACATTGACTGCAGACCACCTGTTCTGGGAGGTGCCTGGCTGAAGGTATGACCTCTGCCTCCTTGATCCTCCAAGGCAGCTTCTTTTCTCTGCTCTTTCAACTGCTGCGGCTTTTTCTATCTACAAGTAAAGGGGGGAAACTTACTTATTTGCTGATGTTGGAACCTTCAGATTTCTTTTTTCTCTTTTTAAAGAGAGAATCAATTAATTTAGCCTTTCATCTGGTTTTTGTTGTGTACGTGGTACTGGGGTTTGAACCTGGGTCCTCACACGTGCCAGGCAAAGCAGTGCAACTGCTGAGCCACTGCTCCAGCCGCTGAACTCTCAGATTTATACATGGCGCTCTTTCTGTAGAAGATGATGAGGCGTTAGCTTTCATTCCCCGCCCTCGGCCTTCCCCGGCCTTCTGCTTCATTCCAGCACTCTAATAGTGTGGTGTTTTGACTGTGAACTTAATGGCCAATAACACAGTGATATTTGTTTGTAGTCTTGTAGTTTGGACTGGTTTGCCAGGGTTAGCATGTCCATTCTGTTTTACGTGGTGTTAGCCTGGTGCAGGCTGTTGGTTGGGGCTCCCTCTTGGCCATGGCCTTGTGCTCTCTGGTATGGGGCATCTTGTGAGCCTTTTTGGCCTGAAATAGCATGGTGGCTGGCTCCAGGCACGAGGAAGTGAAACCTTTGGTATATTTTATTTAGTATTTGCAGTGCTGAGGATGGAACCCAGGGCCTCAAGCATGCTAGATAAGAACTCTTCCAGGGAGCTGCATACCAGTCCCACAGTCCTTTTAAAGGCAAGGATGAGGACAGCAGTGGCTTTGATCTTGCCATACATGTTCCGTTGGTGAAGGCAGCCACTCAAGGGGGTCAGATTTTTGTCATTGTGGCCAAAAGAGCTGACAAGAACATTGTAGAGGAGGACAAGCTTATTTTGGCCCACAGTTTCAGAGGTTGAGTCCGTGGTCAACTGACTCGATAGCTCTGGGCCCAAGGTGAGGCAGAACATCATGGTGGAAGAGTGTGGCAGAGGAAAGCGTCTGGGGACATGGCAGCTGATACAGAGCTCTTCTTACCAAGGATGAAATATAAATCCCAAAGGCACAACTCCAGTGACCTTCTTTCTCCATGTACACCCTGTCTGCCTATAGTTACCACTCAATTAGTCTATTTCAGTAGATTAATCCACTGCTAAGGTCATAGCTCTTATAATTCTTGTGTTGTCTCATACGTGAGCTTTTGGGGGGCACTTCATATCTATACTATAGCAGTCCACCCCTGGACTTCAAAAGCTCATGCCCATTTCACAATGCAAAATACAGTCTGTTTCTAGTAGTCCAGAATTGTCCAAAAGTCCAAGTCCAGAATCTCATCTGAGACTCAAGATAAACTCTTAACTGTGAGGAAAGACCAAAAGCAAGTTACATATATCCGACACATAAAGACACAGAGTAAACATTTCCATTCCACAAGGAAGAAATAGTGGCATAGAAAGAAGGGATGGGAGCAAAGCAAGTTCAAAATCCAGCCGGGTAAACAAGTCCTACAGTTCCACGTCCGCATCTGGGGCACATTACACTGTGC